>JAODAL010015561.1:0-83478 GCA_025379985.1 Phyllomedusa bahiana | reverse complement strand
ATTCGGGAAAACCTGTAGAACATGGCTGCCTTTGTAACAAGAATGCATATCTCTGGAGACATGGAGAGGACTTAAGAACTTTTGATAAAGATTGGGATGGTTTGCCCATAGATAGAATATTTTAGCCATGCTCCTCAAAAAACTACTATCCACCAGGACAGGGTTACCTGGTGATATCATGGTCACATGTCAAACACCTTTTCCCCCTAGGGATGATTACAGAATAAATTTTAGATCTTGCCAATTTTTTTGTGCTCGATATGGATGACTGCAACAACACAATAAAAGTATGTGGTCAAAACTTTAAATGCATGAAAAATGGATTTGCATTTTATCATATTCCATAAAAAGAAACTAAAAGAAACAGAATACCTTTCTAGGATATTTCATTTGAGGCAAATTTATTAAATTGGTTCATTTCATGAGAAAAAAAGTAGAATGTATTTGCTATGTTAATTCTTTACAATAACTCAAGTCCCCTCTCCCTAAAAAATAGAGGAACTACAGATATTAACCAGTTAAAAACCCGACCATTCTCTCCTGTTCATGAGCAGGCAAATTTTCTTGTGGTCAGTTATTCAAATGATTTTTTACGCAATACACAGGGCTTTGTGTTTATTTAATTTTCGAATTACAATTTTTAACATAAGGAAAAATTGTTTTTATAGTGTGAACCCTTTTCCTTTAAGGTCATTTTATGTAGGTGCAATACAGTTTTAGATTGTCAGTAGTAAAAGTTGTGGTTTGGGCAATTACTGCTTTTTTACCTTTTTATCTTTAATTACATTTTTTATTTATTTTACACATTGAAATATCCTTCCCCAACTTCCACTTTCCCCTTAGGTAATTTTTTACTGCTGATTTCCTCTCTAAATGGGGGCTAATTATATCCCAGCTGGGGGTAAATACAGCTATTAACACTTATTCCAGAGCTAATGAGAGTCTGTTAAGACCTGGCAGCTAATGCTAGCACTTGGGGATGGAAGCAGAAGGTATAATGGTTTCCTGCTTATACTGTATACATGCTGCTAGAGGGTTGCGGTGAATACAGCTACTAAACACTCATTGCAGAGCTAATCTTTTGTCTACTTAAAACCAGGTGACAAAGATGTAATTATCTGCTTTGTTTTCATGCTGGTTTTTGCTTTCCCAGTATCTGGCTTATTATTTTTTTTCCTGTTTTTGTTTGGGTTTTATTCTGGAATATGTCCCTTTTTTTTTTTCCTCTGTGAACAAAATTTCTTCAATAAAAAATTTAATGATTAAAAAAAAAAAAAGAAAAAAAAAAAACCTAGGGTGACATGTATGAACGGGGAATAATAATTAGAATAATTCTGTCATGCTTTGAGGAAAAAAGACCTGGCGTACCACTGTTCAATAGATGTATTCACGGTCGTATGTCAAACTTTGGCGCAAGCTGCGACCAGCACGACACTTTTGAATGTACCAATGATGCAGGGGTATGTCACACCAGATTCATAGGATTAGAAACATGTATAAAAGTTTAGCACCAAAAGTAGGCACAAAACTGTCGTTACAAGCCAGACCAAAAGTTAAAAGTGGTCGGATTGAAGCCAAAGTTGGGGTACATGAATTAGAGTTCCCTATAGGGCCAAAAAAATCAATTGTTTCTCAAATTATACCACTAAAGTAATAAAATGAATTTATAATCGTTATTAAACTATATAAAACTAAATAATATAAACATCTGTCATAAATCTAGTTCTCAATTGAGTTAGCCTAGTATTATCAGTGATTACAACCATATCATAGCAGGCTAGAAGAAAAGCTGTTAGAATAACATGTCAGTAGATAGACACTATTGTAGCATGGCGCACAAGTCTCAGAGACCTATTGTGTGCTGGCTATTGCTGTATTTAGAATAAAGGCTGAGAGCAGGAAAAAAAATTCACACTGATCAAAATGTGATTAAAATTCGTTGAATTTAATGTAATAAGAATGGAAAACATAAAAATCAGAACAAAATTATTATTAACATATTTAATTAAAAGTAATAAGCTGAATCATCCGTGGTTGGGTGAGATCAACTGTGAGTGGACAGAGCTAACACCTGCTCATGAGTCAGCTGGACTCACCTCTGGCAGAACAGGCTGCAAACTGCTAAGGACATCATGTATGAATGGGGCTGCGGCAGAAGTCTGTTGTCTTTTTAGCCCGAAAACTGGCGCAGCTCAGTTTGCTATATTTTTAATCAGGCGCACTCCAATATTAGGCCTGCAATGCTTTGTAATGCACCTGAGATCGGGGGGCATGCTGGAGGCGTTTCGCACTAAAACCGTACAAAGCTACACAATTATGACTTTTGAACCGCATTACTGCTGAAACAGGTAGACAAATTTAAAAGTGGTTTACCTGAGCTAGAATTGTTGCTTAGTAGCTAGAGAGTAGAACAGGTTCATAGATTCAGGCGCATTCTACACAACTATTATGCGCAGAAAATAATGGCGTCTGAGCGTCAAAATACATACATGTTGCCCTAAGTGTATGTTACAGAATAGGGGACAAAGTGCTGGAAACAGATCTGTCACTAGCTTGTGCTGTCCTCAGCCAGCGTGGCATAACCTATGTAACAGGTTCCCTTTAAAAGGTAAGGGTTTTTCTATTTAACCACCTCCCCAACCAGCTAAAGAGGAAAATAGAAGTTACCATAGTAGCCAATCAGACTGCAGTTGGCAATGTTCCAGTTGGTTGCCTTAGATAGTGCTGACATATTTTTATAGCACGGTTGAATATTGCAGGTACGTACTGTGCTCCAGGGTTTCTATTTATATCACTAAGCATAATGATACCCATTATTATAAGCTATAATTTTACATTGCGTGTGTAAAGTGGAAGTAAAATGATTTGCAGTTTTGATGAGTAGAAAAATTTAACATGACACCTCGTAACCCTCCAACATATGCAGAAAACTTAACTTTATCACTTCCTGTATTTATTTAGACACTTGGCTATTTATATCTAACACTATGATCAGGACTAAGTCAATGCTTTTTACTATTGGGCAATTATGAATTATGATGGTACTAAAAACATTCACTCTGCTTAGTCTGTTAGACTAATTATCAGCAAAGCTGCAGTTTGGGTTACAGCTTTGTATTTATAGACTGTGGATGAAAAGGCCACGGGGGTTGCTGTTGCAGTGCAAATGGATGCATAGTAATTTGCTTTCAAGACATTATACAACATTATTATGATATGGTACAGATGAGTTATGAGTTGTCATGTTAATGTTTATTACACATCAAAGCTATAGCAGTAACTACAGCCATGTTAACTCAAATGGGTATTCTCATTTCATTGATAACTGTAAAACATAGTAAAAGTTAAATGAAAATTATAACCACATACATCGCTGTACCAATTTTGCTTTGTTTCAGAGATAGAGCAGTTCCAAAATCCTGCTTGTTTACACAAGCTGGTCTAGTTACCAGGTCAAGTTAGTCTGCTGTGTCTTATTAGCAGGACAAAACTAGCTTTTTAAAGCTTTTCTTTGTCTATCTTTAGACCAGAGAGAAGCCTTGTGCCATCCTGTGAGGTCTGCAGATCACATATCTGTGTATTTACATTAAAAGGGTTGTCTCACTACAATGATTAGCTTTCAATGTGTAGGGAACATTAAATCAAGACTTTTTCCCAATACATGTCTCTCCCTAGTCAGAAGGTAAAAGAAATTTTACCTGCTCTGAGTACACACAGGTTTCTCTAGTTACTAAACTGCTCTCCCCTTCTCTCTCTGCTCCTTGTCTTATTTGATAGCAGGGAGTGACATCACCACAGGTCAGCTCACAGGATAGCTGCCAGCTTGAGAACAGAGTGTGTTATCTCTAACAAAAAAGATTAATTACTTTTGTTTATGTTGAGCTCTCTGCACTATAGATAACACCACTAGTGATGAGCGATAGTTGTCCAAAATAATCGAAGTGTTCGGATATCGGCAAAATTTTCATTTACGATTTTTCCCATAGTCGATAACAATTATCCCGATGACCATTAAAGTCTTGGAGAGGAACAACACCTTCATTCTTACACCCAAACAGGGCTGGAGAAGCTGGGAAATTAACATCCCCAACAGTAAAATGGATACGGGCCTACATCTTAGGCAACATACTTAGGTTATAAAAGCCACAGAAAAAAAGTCACACACCATTCACTATCCCTGTCTTGTACCACAGCATTACCCTTAAACCTGCATGACCCACAAACTAAAAAGTGCCAGAAGGCGGTATTATTTGAACCATCATTTTAGTTGAACTGGACATTGACTATACCTGTCCTGGACCGCAGTATGACCATTAAAACTGTCTGACCCACAGATTAAAAAGTGCCAGAAAAAGGAGTCTTTGAACCACCATTTTAGTTGAACTGGACATTGACTATACATGTCCTGGACCGCAGTATGACCATTAAACCTGTCTGATCCACAGATTAAAAAGTGCAAGAAAAAGGAGTCTTTGAACCACCATTTTAGTTGAACTGGACATTGACTATACCTGTCCTGGGCCACAGCATGAGCCCCAAACCTGCATGAACCCCAGATTAAAAAAGTGCCGGAAAAAGGAGTCTTTCAACCACCAATGGGCGTTTTGCAGCGTAACTATGCACTAAACTATGCCTCACAAATATGCCGTGTGAACATACCCTAATAGTAAAACTAGCAACCAGTCAGAGCTCAGCTTTCATAACTCCAGAGCAGTTTACAAAATGAGAGCCAAACTCTGATTAGTTGCTATGAGCAAAATAGACATACTTACTCTTCGACAGTTTTTATAAATGAGGCCTTGTGTGTCTTAGCAGTAAGTAAGTTTTTCTCTCTCAGCTGTACTAGCTCACATTTATAGCCAGGTCTTTTACTTGGACAGTGTCACTGTTTATCACATCTCCTCCATCATATGTTCTTCTAACAGGCACAGCTAGAAATAGGAGGTAGCAGAGCTGAAATGTCAATAACTACTGTATACCCAGCTACAGCCTGCACAAGAAGTGTGAGGCTGGAGAGGCTGCGAAGAGTCAAAACAGCTACATAGGAAACCCTCTTTAAACCCTGAGGGTATGTTCACGCGGCTTATTTTTGGGCGCATTTCACCACGTATTTCACACCGTACTGCGCTCTAATATGAGTAAAATGCGCCCCAATAATTACTGTAATCCACAGTTCTCATCACCCATACAATTGTATTGTATGGGAAGACGGCAAGAAAACTAAAAGCACCAGAGTGTTATACAACATATTGTATAATACGCCGGCGCCAGAAGATGAGCAGAGAAGAGACAAGCTGTGGAGACTGCAGCTTGTTTTTTCTATTGCCGGCTGCAGGGAGGGTCGTATCTTTGGCCCTTTAAAAAAAAGTGTCAAAAATACGATCGTATTCATGTGCAGTGGAGACACGGCCTTATTGATTTTTTGGGCCGTCATGTTCGTTTTTTCTTCCTCACCTTCCCAGAACCATAACTTTTTTTATTTTTCTAACTACATAGACATAATAGTTTTATGTTTTGGAACAATAAGTTCTTTCTAATGGTGTCATTGGCTATACCATAGAATATACTGGGAAACTGCAACAAAAATCTAAGTGGGGAGAAATGTGAAAAAAGGTACATGCACCATGTTTGCGGGGGTTTGATTTCATGGCGTTCACTATTTGGTATAAATGACCTGTATTTTGCCGGTTGATATGATTCCAGTAGTGCCAAATCTGTAGGGTTTTTGTTACAGCACCATAAAAATATCTATTGCTTAAATTTGTGCTGCAGTGCCATTTTCTGCATTTTTTGTACTTCCACCTATGGACTTCAGTGAGAGTGCATGTTTTGTGAGCTGAAATTTACTTTTTATTGGTACCATTTTGGGACAGATCTGACTTTTTTATCACTTTTATTCCAATATTTAGGGGACATGAAATGCCCAAAAAACTGTTACCATTTGGAATTATTTCTCTTCTACAGTATTTAGCGAACAGGATAAATGATGTCATAATTTAATAGAGCGGACTTTTATGGATGTGGCGATAACAATTATGTGTAACTCTTTTATTATTTATTTATTTATTTTATTTGTGAAGTGGCAAAAGGGGGGTGATTTGAATTTTATTTTTTTTTATATTTTAAAAACTTTTAAAAACATTTTTTAAACAGCAATATTCGGCCATATGTCTCAATACGCAGGCGGCTTTTTTTTTTACCTATTTTGCGCCAGAAATACTCTTGACACCATATTCTCGATGTAAATGAACTGTAATATACCAAAACTAAGCGCATTATACGTTAGGCACGACACATTGTAATGGCACCTATAAAGGCGCATTACATATAGTAGCAATAATACGCTGTGCGCCAGCATAACGCAATGCGCCTATTGAGGCGCATTACATACACTACGAATGATTCGCTATGCGCCGCAATTGTGCAATGCGCCTTTTTAGGCACATTAAGTTTACTATGCAAGGTATACTAAACGGCAGATTTTTAAGAGGATTGTACTTTCAGGCACACTTTATACTGATTAAATATGCCTAAAAACTGCCGTGGCAACGCCAGTTTTTGAACATGTCGCCCACTGAGTCCTCTTTGGGTGTTTGACCACTAGGGGGCCCGATCATTGTATTAACAATGTCAAAGAGTGAACAAAGATGGCGGTTCTAGCACTTCCTGTCTGGGGCAGGATGTGTTAGAATCGCAAACATGGCAGCAATGGAAGCCTTCACAAGGCTTTCAGCCGCTGTGCTAAACAGTTATTAGCAGTTTTGCTTTATCCAGGAAATCAGAAGAAAAGGATTTAGAGATACTGATTTGTGACGGCTTACAAACAGGTAAGCAGTGCAGCCAGAAAGTAGGGGAAGTTGAATGTTTAACTGTATAGCTTAAGATAACCAGCGAAAAGACAGACACTGTGATCCCACGATATGGCGCTCTAGACCACATCTACATTACTGGCACAGACCTACTATGGCAATTGCACCAGAATCCTGGTGTACATGGAATGCACCATATTTATTATGTGTTTTGCACACTGTTTAGACATTTTAGCATCTTGCAGAGAGGCGTCTCTTAGTGAAAATGCAGAGTGCCTTAGTGCAAACAACTTGCATCCATAAAATTGTCTGTCATTTCTTAGGTGGACTGCACTCTGGATGTATTAAAAAAATGCAGCATGTTTCTGGGCACCCCCTTCTTTGTCATTGTTCAGTGCTCTGCAGCTTTTGGCTGAGGCTGTATTATACAGAATTATTGCTCTGCAGCTATTGGCTGAGGCTGTATTATACAGAATTATTACTCTGCAGCTATTGGCTGAGGCTGTATTATACAGATTTATTACTCTGCAGCTATTGGCTGAGGCTGTATTATACAGATGTATTGCTCTGCAGCTATTGGCTGAAGCTGAATTATACAGACTTTTGGCTCTGCAGCTATTGGTTGAGGTGGGATTATACAGACTTAGTGCTCTGCAGCTATTGGCTGAAGCTGTATTATACAGACTTATTGCTCTGCAGCTATTGGCTGAAGCTGTATTATACAAACGTATTGCTCTGCAGCTATTGGCTGAAGATGTATTATGCAGACTTATTGCTCTGCAGCTATTGGCTGAAGATGTATTATGCAGACTTATTGCTCTGCAGCTATTGGCTGAAGCTGTTTTGTACAGACTTATTGCTCTGCATCTATTGGCTGAGGTATTACCACATTGATTTCCTGATTTGCAGCTTCTGGCTGATGTTTTACGACACAAACTTCTTACTCTGCAATTCTTGGCTGTAGTTTTACCAACCTCTGTAGTCATTGGGTTAAGTTTTACTGTACAGAACTTCTGCTCTGAAGCTACTGGTGGTGGTTTCCTAAAGCAGACTTCTGGCCCTTCGGTTATCGGTTGAAGTTTTACCACACAGACTTCCTGCTCTGCAGCTACTGGCTGCAAATTTACCACATAGACAACCTGCTCTGCAGCTACTGGCTGAAGCTGTATAACATGGATTTCCTGCTCTGCAGCTATCGACTCAGATTTTACCACACTTATGTCCTGCTCTGCAGTGATTGGCTAAAGCTGTACTATACAGACCTCCTGCTTTGAAACTACTACTCACAGACTTTTTGCTCTGCCACTATTGGCTGATCTCTCCTCACAGACTTCTTGCTCTGCAGCTTATTGGCTGATTTCTCCTCACACACTTCTTGCTCTGCCACTACTGACTGATCTCTACTCTCAGACTTCTTGCTCTGCCACTATTGGCTGATCTCTCCTCAGTGACTTCTTGCTCTGCCACTACTGACTGATCTCTTCTCACGGACTTCTTGCTCTTCCTCTATTGGCTGATCTCTCCTCACTGACTTCTTGCTTGGCAACTAATGGCTGATCTCCTTGTAGACTTCATGCTCTGCCAATATATTGACTGAAACTGCTCCTCACAGACTTCTTGCCCAACCCTTGCATCCACTCTGGACATAATGCTGGTAGTACTGAGAGATGATGCAGTGATGCATCATGGCTAGTATTAGGCTTATGATTTCATGCTACCAGAAATATTACACCAGATTACTTTTGCTCACATTCTCCAAAAGTCTGCTCCCTATGATCAAATTAAAGAGGAAATCCTTCCGTTGCATTAGCAGGTGCACCAAAAATCACAGTAGCAGAAGTATTGTAGGGCTGGGGAGTGTATGTTATACATTCTCCAGTATCATGCAGCCTTTATAAACATCTTTCTATACATCTTTGTTAGAATAAAGGTTATTTACCATCTACTGTTTTTTTACAGTCCACTGATCAGAAGAGAGAATCTGCTTTCCCTGATCTTCTAAACTATCTATCTTTATGTGAATGCAATATCTCCAGGGATATGGCTCAGTTGTCTTTATTATCCCCCACAGAGTGTTTATGCTGTGCATCTGAACAGTCTTCATATCAAGTGGGCTCATTAACTCCCCTTGTGAATTCATCACGTCTCCATAGCCTCCCTAAGAATTAATTCAGCATCCGTTTCCTGCAGGTGTACTGAGCATCTGCAGGCATATGCACCACAAATGATAGAATAATATTTTCAGCAGTCTAGAAAGATGACAATTGTAGCAGAGTATTAACCTAAAAATGTTCATCTACAGTAAAGGGAGTGGTACGCTGCGGCGTATAGATGTCATTAACTGCGTCATCATGGAAATTATTGTACTCAGTTAGAAGTTAAATAGTATAGATTTAGGCCCATACAATCTATTTTAATCAAAGGGATTCTTTAGAAATAGACATCTGAAAAAATAAATAACAGACTGAGTCATTTAGAAAGCCAGTGGTGCATTGCAATTGTAACTATCACTTGCTAGTTCCTCTAGGCTGATTAATTGACGGTGAAGAAGACTGAAATGGAGTAGAACGACTTAATGTTATCAAAATATGGAGGTTGTGGGCTTTTTATTCTTTTTACTGTATATTTTCTGCTTTTGCTTGTTTTAATGCATCTGAGTTATATTGGCCATAAAGATAATAATTTTCCCTCCAATGAGCAATTCATTATTGTTTTCTTTTCCCTGAGAGAAAAGAGTTAGCCCTGAAAGGCCCTACTGTACATGCACTGATATTTTGCTAGAATAGGAAAGATTATTCTCTGGAAAGCCTTACTGTACATTAACCTACATTACAAATTCTTAATTGATTTTCATATATACAGAATCTCACAAAAGTGAGTACACCCCTCACATTGTGGTAAATATTGTTTTATATATTTTCATGGGTCAACACTGAAGATATGACATTTTGGTACAATGTAAAGTAGTCAGTGCACAGTTTGTATAACAGTGTAAATTTGGTGTGACCTCAAAATAACTAAATGCACAGTCATCAATGTGTAAACCACTGGCAACAAAAGTGAGTACACCCTTAAGTGAAAATGGACATATTGCGCCCAATTTGCCATTTTCCCTCCATGGTGTCATGTGACTCATTACTGTTACAAGCAAGAAAAAAGAGAAAAATGGAGACAGCGCTCCCTAGTATAATACTGTAGATAAAATTATTGTAGTGTATATTTGTAGGTATATACTACTCACCTCCTTGTGTTGTGGAAAATCCAGGCACAACATTTTGAGGCACAATACAACAATTTTTCTGGAACTGTTGTAAACCAATGTCCGCTCTAGGGTGTCGGTTGAAGATGGGAGCTGTGGAATAAGATTCTTGCACAATGGGTAAAAGATTTCTTCCCCTTGGCTAAATCTGACCTAGAAAGGCTGCGCAGGACTGTACTTATTGTACTAAAAGATTATAGTTTTATTTGCATATAGAGGAAGACGCGTTTTGTGTCTAACATCAGACACGTCATCAATTCCAGTGCTGGAAATCTTTTACTCATTGTGCAAGAATCTTAAAGAGTATTACTGTTACAAGTTTTATGAATATGTTATGGTTACTCTAGTACTCTGTGCTGGCCTTCTTCCTGACTTAGTCTACACCAATTTTTTTTGCCTGTCAACTGCCACCTACAGTTTGAGCACCATCATCTGAACAACCAATAGCCAAGCCTGACTAATTAAACGCTAAGTATTATCATATTCATGTGTCATCAGATATCAAATACGCACCCAACTAAATTAGTCAGCATCTAAATCTTGCACCAAAGTCATGGAGGTGGATATAGTACTGCCAATCGATTTTGGTGTTCTCCCATGCCAACACCTCGTCATTATGACCCCCTGTACTTTGGGTCACAGTGAGTACTATATATACTGTATCCACCCTTATGACATTGCTGCAGGTTAAGATGTCTGACTGGAGATCCAGTTTTGTGATCCCAGCACCAGCCAGTGAGCTATACTTCTACTAAAGCAGTACTTTGAGAAACGTTGTTCTAGAAGACCGTTTTAAATCAAAGAAAGCTCTACTAGGATCAGCGTTCCAATAGGATAGATTTGATCATGTCTGGGTTAGACTGGTTCATCAGAGTATTGCTGAATATTTTAGTAGTCACTGGCTCTGAAACAGAAATGGGCCCTCAATCTTATAGGTCCAGCAGAAGACGCTATTAGGAGATGACTTTGGAGCAAATCATTTACCATTTGTTATGAGTTGATTCACATCAATCTATTTGACCTTATAGATAATTAATCTTACAATAACTAAGCATAAAAAATTAAAAGGATATGTACACTGTAGGGATGAAGGGTAGACTCTACAATTTGCATAAGTGTATGATTCAGTGTTGAAAAGACGGTTACACCTTCACACGGCTATCCCTGATCTAGAACAAATTTTTCTGCAAAGTAATTTGCATCTTTTATATTTTCAACCAAATATCCTTTCACCATATTTTGACGGTAGTGAAGTAACTTATGTTGGTTTTGTAGATTTAAATCGGCATTGAAGCTCATGGCTGAAAATCTAGGGTGCTGGTGCAGAATTATTAGCTTATCTTCACCATCAATAACCATCTGCAATGCTCCAAATATATTTGAAGATTTACCTATTGTTCTTACCAGTAGTACTTTGATGGTGCAGAGCAGAATTGAGTGGATAGTCATTAAGATCTGATATGTATTCAATTAAAATAAGTACCATCATCATTTACAATATAAATATTTAAGGCAATAGACAGAGAATGAATTTCAGTAAGATTGCTATAAATCGAGATTAAGGCCGTCTGGGTTTGAGGATCACAAAAACATTGCCGAATGTTTCCAGCCCTTAAGCACTAAAGAGATTAGTGACAAGTAAAGTAACTGGATATAAATACTTGCTGTCATATCATCTTTTAGTGATATGTATTATATGCTTGGACAGAATAACCGCTACAAGGGAATAGCAACTGACTTCTTTATGATTAAGTCCATCCAATCAATGGTAATGTCCATAGCAGTGATGACTTTAGACATATTTTCACCAAGTAGTTTTTGGGCGGTCTCTTTATTAGACTAGAGGAATAGGACAACTGGTTCCATGTTACCCACATGATGTAAGTAAGTAGCATGATGCAATTTTACAAGCACCTTCTTAGCACCTTATTTAGTCAAATTTCAAAAGTATTTGTTTTCTTTTTGTTGTTTTTCTTTTTTTTTCTGTTCAGTGTTTCTGTGGGACACATGCCACACCCTATTCTACTACAAAGTAGACTTTAGCTCTGCACTCTGAACCAAATTAGGTGATTTGGTGCAAGAGATCAATAACAAAGGGCTAATATGGAAGTTATAATACGTAATGAAGGTGTAAGTATGATTGAAGTGATGTCGGGACATGTTAGGCAGTGAAATAATAAAATAAATCAAGGGATTTTAAAAGGGGCAACCCCCAAAATTTTTTTATTGACCCAAAATTATAAATAAAAAAAAATCACATTTTTATATTTTGTTAAATTTTTAAAGCCGGATCCTGGCGGGGAGAGACTTTGCCATTTTTTCCATTTCGGAGCTTTTGTGAAAATTTACTCATATGAAAAATCGGGCTTGGAATTGTTTATGCCTATAAAGGGCTTCTTATGGTGAGTGAGGTTTAAAAAGAAGTTAGAAACCCAAAAAATCAATGCATTTAATGGGTTTCCCCCCAAAACCCCCTTTTAAATTTTTTTTTAATTAAAGAGGGTTTTAACTTATTTTTCCCCCATTTAAGGTCAAAGAGGGGAAAAATTTTTCATAAGCGAAAACCAAACCCTTTTTAAAGTATATGTAACATATTTAAAAACCTTTTCCATTCTTTTACTTTTTTCCCCCACTTCCTCCCAAATTTTAAAAAAAAGGGAAAATAAGAAATTAGTGCGTTTTTCCCTGGGGCGTACAAGAGAGGTTCTCTGACACCCATTTCCCTTTGCCTCGGGCCGGAATCATGGGCCTTAACCGCCAGGGGATTTCCCGGGCACATAACCCTTTGTAAACACTGCTTCTTGCTGTTAAGGGCTTCATCAGGGGCGTAACTTTTTTGGTGCAAAAAAGTAAAGGGGAACAATTTTTCCTCTTTCCCCTCCCCCCTATTCTTCCTAAAAAACTCCCTCCATCCTTTTAACTTGCCTTCCCTTTTCATTTTCCCCCCCCTTTCCCTTTGTTTCCCCTCCTCCCCCTGCAGGGGAAGGGGTCCCCCTCTGGGCCCCCCCAGCGGGTTTCCAGGGGCGGAGCCCTTTTATGATAAACCCCTTTTTGGGTAAAATCCGTAAGGTTATGAGTGGTCTCTAAATTACTAAAGGGTTTAGAGCAGGACGGGGGGACTAAAAAGGGCAGCCCTGGCATTAAAAAACCAAACCCACCCCAAAACCTATTTTTTTTTTCCCCCCTTCTAGAGGGAAAATAAAAAATTTTTGGGTTGCAATACAGAAAGTTTGTTAATCCCCCCCCTTTCCCCCATCACAATTTTCCAAAAAATTTGTTTTTATCCCAAAACAAAAACCCAGAATGAGGAAAAAAAAAAAAAAACAATTCACTTTTCCCCTGGGAATCACTTATTTTCCCATACCGAAACCCCCAAAATGTTTTTGATTGCATCCATACACGAAATGACATCATTTCCCCATTGCAAAACAACGCCTGGCCCCCCCTTGTCCCCCCCTTTCCCTTTTCTCCTATTGTCTGGGGGCGTTGGGCTTAGCCAAGACCCTTCTCCTCTTTTTCCTGATGGGGGTAAAAGGCGTAGAGGAAATGGAAAAAGGGGGGGAAAGTAAAATACGGGCCCCGGGAATACGGGATTGTGCTGGCTGTGAGCAGCATTATGATTAGTGAAGCCCCCCCTGCTGACCCCCCGCTCTCCCAATGGGGCGCTGCTTTTTTCACCCCCCTGCAACTAAATTTGGGCTCCACTACTCTTTCCCCCCAAGATGCAAAAAAATTTATATGAGGTGGAAGAGTTAATTTCCCCTTTTTTCCAATTTCCCCTTTCGTGCTATGCTCCCCCTACTTGCCGTATTCCCCAATCCCTTTCATAGGG
Organism: Phyllomedusa bahiana; assembly: GCA_025379985.1. Taxonomy (NCBI): domain Eukaryota; kingdom Metazoa; phylum Chordata; class Amphibia; order Anura; family Hylidae; genus Phyllomedusa; species Phyllomedusa bahiana. The sequence goes on along the minus strand of JAODAL010015561.1, from coordinate 69,578 downwards.
TTTTATTTTTTTATTGAAGTGGCAAAAAAAGGGGAAAGGGCCCAAATCCCCCACCCAGAAAAAAGTGGGGGATCAGTCCCTTCCATACCCCCCGAAAGCTACACCTAGGGGCCCTTCTTTTGCCCGGGAAAAACTTTGGGTTTAAATAGCATATTGGGGACTACTTCCCTGGGGTGTTTCCCCACGCTACTTTGTTAAAAAAGTGCAAACAGAGGGGGTTTATATGTAAAAGGGGCATTTAGAGATATTACTTTATTACAGGGGACCAGAAATAAAAAATATATTCTAATGGTCAGTGCTGAAACGCACATCAAAAACAGCATTTTTTGGGCATAAAAATGTCATCTTTTCCCTACACAAAACCTTTTTGGGATGAAAACTATTTTACACGAGAAAATGACCTAAATGTAAGCAATAAAATATGTATTATAATCAAATTATGAAAGAAATACACAAAAGGCAGAAAAAATAGTAAAATATTTGTATAAAAAAAAAAATAAAAAAATTTTTGTTTTCTTTTTTCCCCTCACTGTTTTGGGCCCTTTTTTGGTTTTGGGAGACTCGAATTAACATTCACACTAAATGACAAAAGGGTATATGGGAAATTTGGTGTGTACAACGTGGGCATCATGTGTATTTTAAAAGGAAAGCGGGTCCCCTTTCTCCCCCAAAGATAAACCCCAAAATGTCCATTTTTTATTGGGCTTTAGTCATCATATTCTGCAGTACCATCACACTCTGTCTAGTTTTTGTGCCAAAGGTAAGCTATTTACTCTCATATTTTTATGTTTCACTTACTTTGGTTTGCGATTATTTTTTTCTTTTCAGCCTTCAACATGCAATGAGATGTGACCTAGATTTAAAACATGTTAAAAACCAGTAATACTCATCTTCCATTCATACAATTGAGTATTAACCTCATAAGTGCGTATCTACATTTGTAATGCATTAAACATATAGATAAAACATGGAAACTACCACATATGAACTGCATTGAGCACACTTCATAAACAATTTATTGCCATGATGGTGGCAGTAAACTCACTCATTACTAGTAAATGGTAATCCATAAATGAACTGTCCTAGCATGTAGGGAATTGTCATAGGATCCCTCAGCAATATAGGACACAATCAATGTTCTTACAGTTCATTTAATATCTTAAAGCATGTTTACAGTGTTTTCTTGTACATTCCTTAAAGTTACGTGCAGCGAAAGGAAAAGATTTCATTTAGCCCATGATTCTAACCCAAATATATTTCCACTCCTTTCTGAATGATCTTATTTGCAAAAACATGTTGAGGGTGCTGTTCATACTACCATCATGATTTTTGGTTAGAATGTTAACCATGCTGGCAGTTCTTTATCCATTAATCAGTAGACATTAACCTCCTCCAACAGCTTCTACTGATTTAAAATAAGGTCCATAAATTTTCAATGTAGTTTGACTGTCAGAAGAGCATTGAATATGCCACTAGAATTCACAGTGGATAATTCAGTGAACATGCGCTTTTACATATTCTTACATTTTTGAGCTTCAATTGTGAGTTCAAAAATTATATGTAAGTTTGTATTTATAGATGGTTACCCACTCATAATTTTCCTCAGCTCTTGCTATTTAGATGCTTTTTACCTCAGCTCCATTAAGACAGACCTATGATCTGTGACTATAGCTCTGCTGCAGTGCTTCAAGGGAGTCCAAGGTAGTCTTAAACACATCAAGGGGCCGTTCACACGGCACAGTGCAAATACCGGTCAGAAATTCTGAGCTGTATTTGCTTTGTTTTGGAGCCGTGCACATGGCTGCAGAGAAGAATTAACATGCTCAATGTTTTTCGGACCACTGGCGGTCTGAAAAACCGCCCGGCGGACAATCCATGCAATGGGGAGTGCTGTGCGGGTTTTCCATAGAGGTCCATTTTAAAAGTTGTCACCCGGTTTACAGACGGTTTTCAAAACCAAAAACCGTCTGAAAAACCGGGTGAAAACCCGTGCCGTGGGGACAAGTCCCAACATTCTTTTTATGGGCTCAGACTCCCTCTGTACTGCAGCTCTGCCTCTTAAGATTGAATGCTTTGTACAAGTACTGGTGTGTTTTAGGCTAACCAAGAAATAATTACAATGTGCAGGTAAGCAAGACACCAGTTACGAAAAGGAAGTGGTAATTGCCTCAGTAAGGTGATTTAGTCGTAGTACCCTGGAACCTAAGGACTAACATTAACAACTAACAAATGCACAGGCCTTTTATTAAACACTGAAGGACCTGTAAAAACTTCACATAACAAGTAACTCACTTGTAGCAAAAGAATGTAGTCCCATGGAGATAAGAAGAATAACTGTAATGTAATACAGATTGTACACAGAAAAGTCTGGCAGAAGAATACGAAGGTCTGTAGAGGCTATAAAGAGCTTTTTGAGTACAGACTTTACCCAATAGTGTAAGACAATAGTCTCAATTGCTTAAAATAGTTACATGAAGTATAGCATGTGCATGTTGCTTAGTAAATCTAGGAGTGGGCCCTACGGGTTGGGGCATATAAAAACATAATTGACAGGATAGAACATAAAGTTTACATTGCAGGTATATCAAATAAGTAGAATTAAAGGGGTTTTCCACTTGAAAAAAATGCCATGAAATTGGGGCCATGGTGGGCAAAAAACTGGTACTTACCTACCTGCCTCCCATCACTGACGCTCTGAAGTTACTCAGCGATCTGCTCCTCTTCCCTTCTGGGTTCTCATTCAGACACACAAGAAAAGTTCATGCTCCATTCACTTACAATCTCTAGGGTAACAGTACAAGAACCTGGAAGTGAAGAGGAGCGGGTCACCATGGAGTTCCGGAGTGGCAGCAGAAAGTTACAGCTAGGTAATTATTAGGTTATTTTTTTTCCTTCTTTGTCCACTGTGGGCTAAATTTCATGTAATTTTTTTTAGTTTTAAACCTTTTTAAAATTGGATTTACACATTAGTAAACTCATTTTTTTACCACAACATAACTAATACTAGTACTTATTATTTACAATAGTAGGGTTTCTGAGTTACAATGAATAATTTTTATTTTTTTTAAACATTTGTATTACAGTCACAGTAGCGAAAGGTATGGCTATCATTCAGTTTTACTTCTATGTATCTACTATAAATCCTTTTCTATCTTCTTAACTGTTATTTTCCTTCTTCATCCCCCAGAACAAGGCTGTTTGTGGATTACACATTTTGCAAGAGGATTATCAAGTGATTTTGTAGTTAATAGTAGCTTCATAAACTGAGTGGACTTAAAGTGCAAATGCACACATGTCCTTGCCAGCTGTCTCTACACACCAGTCTGCCTGTTCTTAGGGGGTTGTAGAAACTTATCATTCTATACAGTTCGCCTGTCTTCATCATATGGGAGACTAAATACTGCCCACAACAGTAGAGATTAATTAGCAACGCTCCCTATTCATTAAGCAGCACTAATCTAATAAGACCAAATCAATGTTCCACTAATTTACATGGTGAACTAGCACAGCTGCGAGCTTAGGATGGCACTGGCGCCTGACTAATGAGCCACAATTATTTCAAATGTCCCCACCCGTGTCCCTGCATTTGCAGACAGTCTATTTAAAGTATCTTGCACCACCAGCCAAAAAGCATATTATACATATAGTTATTCTAATGTAGACAGTTTAACTGCTTTCTTGAGGTTTTATACCCCGCGAGCTTTGCAAGGACAGCAAAACATTGCCATGCTACAGTTATTAGATGGCATAATCGGCAGTAATTTACATTTTTATCTTCTTTACTGTCATAGCTCAGATGAACTCTGGTGCATGTTTAGGCTTAGATTTGATAGTAATAACTAATGATGCATATTAAAAGCAATAAATCTCAAAGCATATATCATATTTTATGAACTGTTCTGTTATATACTGTACTATGTTAAAATAAGACCCTATAGTAAAAATATGAATAATTATATTTTATTTTTAAGTCATATTCTATAACAAGTATATTCATACAGGAAGAAAATAAAATGAGTTTACTAAAATATGAAGATGGGTTCTAAAGTTAGTACACTATGACTCATGTTGTAAAAGCATTAAGAAAGTCAATATTTTCATTTGAGTTTATTGTTCTACAATATTGTGTGTATTGGCAGATTTGCTCGCATCCTTAATATCACTAGGTCTTATTGGATAATGTATGATTGCCTAATAACTCAATAAAGCTTAAACAACATAAAATATAGATAACACTATCAGCAAATTAGTGTTTGCTTGGCTATCGTCTGTTTAGAGCATAGTAAGCAAAGTCCCAGAGATAAGCTGTAGTGATTGCAGAGATGAATAATAATGGCATAAAACATTTTCCTAGTACTTATTTTAATTTAAAACTAAAGACAACACAAAATGAAATTAAGGAGAGCAGTGATGTGTATATCATTGAAGTATTTTTAGTGGAAAATGCCTGTTCCTCCTCTCACAACTGAATGTCTTGAGCTAAGTCTTTAAAATAGTTGTCTGGCTGAATGATCCTATTTTCAACAAGTTAGTGGTGGTTTTACAGTGAAAACCTTTTTTTCATATGCAATATTGGGGTATATGGACATCATAAAAAGGGCTCTCCCACACCCATCTATGAGCCAAAATGGAGATTTGGTTTGTAAGGGTAAGCCCTGCTCAGACAGACATGACTCCTTTACACAATACATGACAGGCTACTTATTTAAATGATTGCCTTTCAATACATTACTTCTCCTGCACTGTGTGCTAATGGGGAGATGTAGGGTCAGATGTGGTTTTCCTGGTGATAGCTTACTAAAGAAGCCTCAATTATGGCAGGACTGGGGCAAGGTATTCTTGTACCATGGGCAAACAAGGCGTATAGCACCTTTCCTCCCCAATGTAAAACTCAGCCCACTCCATACCTCCTTGCACCTGGAATGAAGTAGAGCCTTAGGCGGTCGCCTATCTTCACCTACCTGTCGTCCCGGCCCTGACTTATGTCAATGTGTGCTGACTTGAAATCTTAGATTAATCTTAGATGAAAGCAAAGCGTAACGACCAAGAGAGCCAGTTTTTGGAGGTCCCAGCACGTCAGTACATTACAAAAGTCCCACATAATGAGCCCCACATAATGCCTGATTTACTGTGTTAGTGCTGGAGGGATTTAACTTGTTTTTGAGGCATCCTAACAAAAAACTATTGTAAAAAGTGTACATCACCCTGTCAAAGTTTTTACAGTGGGTAAGGAAAGTATTCAGACCTCTTTAAATTTTTTACTCTTTGTTTCATTGCAGCCATTTGGTAAGATCAAAAAAAGTTCAATTTTTTGCTCATTAATGTACACTCTGTACCCCATCTTGAAAGAGAAAAACCAGAAATGTAGATATTTTTGCAAATGTATTAAACAAGAAAAACTGAAATATTACATGGTCATAAGTATTCTGTATGCTGTGACACTCATATTTAACTCACATGCTGTCCATTTCCTTGTGATCCTCCATGAGATGGTTCTACTCCTTCATTGGAGTATAGCTGTGGTTAATTAAACTGATTAGGAGCACACCTGTCTATATAAGACCTTACAGCTCACAGTGCATGTCAGAGCACATGAGAATCATAAGGTCTAAGGAACTGCCCAAGGAGCTCAGAGACAGAATTACAAGGCCAAGGTTACAAAAGAATTCTTGCAGCACTCAAGGTTCCTAAGAGCACAGCGGCCTCCATAATCCTCAAATGGAAGAAATTTGGGACGACCACAACTCTTCCTCAACCAGTCCAGCCAAATTAAGCAGTCATGGGAGAAGAGCCTTGGTGAGAGAGGTAAAGAAGAACCCCAAGATCACTGTGGCTGAGCTCCAGACATGCAGTAGGGAGATGGGAGAAAGTTCCATAAAGTCAACTCTCACTGCAGCCCTCCCTTTATGACAGAGTGTGCCGACGGAAGCAAGACATATAAAAGCTCGAATACAGTTTACAAAAAAAACTCCTAGACTATGAGAAATAAGATTCTCTGGTCTGATGAGATGAAGATTGAACTTTTTGGTGTTAATTTTAAGCGGTATGTGTGGAGAAAGCCAATCACTGCTCATCAGCTGCCCAATACGATGCCAACAGTGAAACATGGTGGTGACAGCATCATGCTATGGGGGTGTTTTTCAGCTGCAGGGACAGGACGACTGGTTGCAATTGAAGGAAAGATGAATGCGGCCAAGTACAGAGATATCCTGGATGAAAACCTCTTCCAGAATGCTCTGGACCTCAGACTGGGCCAAAGGTTCATCTTCCAACAAGACAATGGCCTTAAGTAGTGTTGAGCGATTTTTATCGACAAAGTTGAAATCGGCAAGGTTTTTATGGTGATCGAAATTTCCAGATCATGCGATAATTAAGGTTAAAATCTGTGCATCATCTATTAAGATCGCGCCTTTTTCGGCGCTTCCTGTAATTTTGGCGGCCAGCAAATCAGATTACAGAATAGAGCAGGGTGAGATGTGTGTGCGACGTCATGACTGGGATGTGTATGGTTGCGATTGGCTGGAAAAAATCACATGACCTCGTTTTACATAGAACAGCGTTTCCTGTTTCAGCCTCAGTGTCTCTCAGCGTCTCATAGGGATAGGACCTGCGCTCTGCCTGTGGCCAAACAGCTCAGCGAAATTAGTCTATTTTCTGCACAGAGAAAACCTCTACTATTAGCTGTGATCCTTCCAATTTAGTTAGATTAGAGATTTGAAGATTTTATGTAGTTAGCTAGAGAATTTTAAAGCAGCATCTACCGCTGTAAATTCACGGCGGTGGGAGCGGGGGGGGGCCCCCCGCGGGCGAACACAGACAAGCTCTATCTATAAAGAACACTGGATAAAGTTCACCAAGACTTAGTGTAGACATTGTAGTGGAATATCTTTATTATTAACAGTTTGCTATTGAAATATTTCTGGATATTGGGAGCCTGAACTTATATTGGATACACATCATTTTCTAGTAACTGCTAGGTCTCTTTGTTAGCTGCAAAACTCCACTTTTATTATCAGTATACATTTCAGATAGGTGTTCATTTTCAATTTTACCCATTACACCTGTGACTGTTGATATATCCACCTTGCAGTTAAATTACAATCCAGCAATCTTGTAGTCAGCACAGGTTGTTTGTTGCCAAAAATACTGTGTATCGTACGAAAACATCACAGTTACGTGTTTTTTTGACTTTTGCGCACCCAGCAATTTTCATTGACGCAGCATATCTAACGTAAATCTTTAAAACAGCAATTCTTATTCACCACAGGTGAATTGAAAGGTGCAAAAAAATACAGTTTATTGTATCAAAACATAACAGTTAGTTTTTTTCTTTACTTTTGCACACCCACGCTTTGTTCTCATTGACGCAGCATTCTACGTAAATCTTAAAATCGCAATTTTAGATTCACCACAGTGAATGAGAAGGTGCAATAAAATATCGTTTATTATTACCAAAACATAACAGTTACGTGTTTTTTGACTTTTGCGTACCCGCATTGTTCATTGACGCAGCATCTACGGTAAATCTTAAATCAAGCAATTTCTATATGTCACCACAGGTGAATTGAAAGGTGCAAAAAATACCGTTTATTATACCAAAACATAACAGTTACGTGTTTTTTTACTTTTGCGCACATTGTTCATTGACGCAGCATCTACGTAAATCTTAAAACAGCATTCTTATTCACACAGGTGAATTGAAAGGTGCAAAATAATATCGTTTATTATACCAAAACATAACAGTTACGTGTTTTTTGACTTTTGCGCACCCAGCATTGTTCATTGACGCAGCATCTACGTAAATCTTAAAACAGCAATTCTATATTCACCACAGGTGAATTGAAAGGTGCAAAAAATATCGTTTATTATACCAAAACATAACAGTTACGTGTTTTTTGACTTTTGCGCACCCAGCATTGTTCATTGACGCAGCATCTACGTAAATCTTAAAACTAGCAATTCTATATTCACCACAGGTGAATTGAAAGGTGCAAAAAATACCGTTTATTATATCAAACATTAACTGTTAAGTGTTTTTTGACTTTTGCACACCAGCATTGTTCATTGACGCAGCATTAGTAAATCTTAAACAGCAATTCTATATTCACCAACAGGTGAATTGAAAGGTGCAAATAATATACCGTGTATTATACGAAAACATAACAGATACGTGTTTTTTGACTTTTGCGCACCCAGCTTTGTTCATTGACGCAGCTTCCACGTAAACCTTAAAACAGCAATTCTATAGTCATCACAGGTGAATTGAAAGGTGCAAAAAAATACCGTTTATTATACCAAAACATAACAGATACGTGTTTTTTTTACTTTTGCGCACCCAGCTTTGTTCATTGACGCAGCTTCCACATAAATCTTAAAACAGCAATTCTATAGTCACCACAGGTGAATTGAAAGGTGCAAAAATACCGTGTATTATACGAGAAAACATAACAGATAGTGTTTTTTGACTTTTGCGCACCCAGCTTTGTTCATTGACGCAGCATCCACGTTATCTTAAAACAGCAATTCTATAGTCACCACAGGTGAATTGAAAGGTGCAAAAAATACCGTGTATTATACGAAAACATAACAGATACGTGTTTTTTGACTTTGGCGCACCCAGCTTTGTTCATTGACGCAGCATCCACGTAAATCTTAAAACAGCAATTCTATAGTCACCACAGGTGAATTGAAAGGTGCAAAAAATACCGTGTATTATACGAAAACATAACAGATACAGACATAACAGACTCCTTTTCCGGCACTTTTTAATCTGGGGGTCAGACAGGTTTAATGGTCATGCTGCGGTCCAGGACAGGTATAGTCAATGTCCAGTGAAACTAAAATGGTGGTTGAAAGACTCCTTTTTGCGGCACTTTTTAAATCTGGGGGTCATGCAGGTTTGGGGCTCATGCTGCGTTCCAGGACAGGGATATTCAATGTCCAGTTCAAGTAACATGATGTTTCAAATCTTACTGCCTTCTGGCACTTTTTAATTTGTGTGTGATGCAGGTTTAAGGGTAAGGCTGTGGTACAAGACAGGGATAGTGAATGGTCTGTGACTTTTTTCTGTGACTTTTATAACCTAAGTGTGTTGCCTAAGATGTAGCACGTATCCATTTGACTGTTGTGGATGTTAATTTCAGCTTCTCCAGCCTTGTTTGGGTGTAATAATGAAGGTGTTGTTGCTCTCCCATAGACTTTAATGGTCATCGCTCATAATCGACGCTCACTATCGAAAAACCTTATCGATAGCGGCAGACTATCTACTATCGATCGATCTAGATAGCCAACGCAATCGCTCAACACTAGCCCTAAGCAAACAGCTAAAATAACAAAGCAGTGGCTTCAGAAAAAATCTGTGCCCATTCTTCACTGGCCCAGCCAGAGCCCTGACTTAAAGCCAATTGAGCATCTCTGGAGAGACTTAAAAATTGCTGTCCACCAACATTCACCATCCAACCTGAGGGAACTGGAGAGGATCTGCAAGGAAGAATGGCAGAGAATCCCCAAATCCAGGTGTGAAAAACTTGTTGCATCATTCCCAAGAAACAAAATTCGGTCCGCTCACATGGTTCAATGTATGCTTGTCAAGACAGAGCCGGACACATCCACCGCCTCGTGGTTACCATTCACATAGAAAAAAAGTGTCCGCCACTTATCCAACATGGCAAGAATTTAAAAAATACTGAATTTTATTGTAAATAGATTAAAAAAATAATTTTCCATGAACTGAAAAAAATATATCCAAGACTGCCCAGGCATGGAGGAGCACTGTGCATGCGGTCAGTGGACCAAGATGACTGGAACGCTGACACGTTTTGGAAGCATGCTTCCTTAATCGTAGCTAATAAAACGATGAGTACGACAAGATCACCCTCCCACATCATTATACATAAGATTGAAATTCACATAAAACACAAACTATCACAAACATTTATAAAAACCTCTGGTCATCTATGTTAGTATGAAAACTAATTGTAATGATTTGAAAAATATATGATTCAATAATAATACAAAATATTTTGCCTAATGTTGAGACCTACTGGGTTTCTGGTGTTCAATTCAAAAATCCAACGTGATTCTCTGCTGAGAAGCTTTCGTACCAGATCTTCGCCCCTCAGTGACGGAACCACTTTCTCAATGCCCACAAATGAAAATCATGGGTCTCTGCAAAATGGTTCGAGACCATAAATATCCCCGGTGTGTTACTATCCTTACGAGAATCAGACAAATGACGTCTTATCCTGGTTTTCAAAGAACACGATGTACAACCAACGTATTGGACCTGACATGCATTGGAAACTACAAATCGATTATTGCAATTAATGAATCTCCTTATTTCATATGATCTACCTGTCGCCAAGGAGGTAAAAGTGTCTGAGTTGGAACAAAATTTGCATGTTGTGCATCTGCTATGCCCACATTTAAAAAAAACAGTAGAACTTAACCATGTCGACTGATTCCTATAGGTGGAACTGTACAAACTTGGCGACAACATGGAACCAAGTGTTGGAGCTTTCCTTGAAATGTAACGTACCCCTGTCCTTAAAATCTCCTGTAGATTGCCTGAGACCCTCAAAATTGGCAAATGCTTTTTTACTATTGAGACAATCTGTTTAAACTGGGGGCTATATGTCGTACAAAAGGTAACATTATTACCCGTCTCCCCTTTTCTTTCCATAGGTTGTTTCTCCATTAACAATGTTTTCCTGTCTCTCTCTTCAACCTTCCGGCTTGCTCTCTCCAAATCCTCAAATGTATAACCCCTTTGTATCGATCTATCTCCTGCTTCTGATGAACATTTCTTGTACTGTTCTACCTCAGTGCAATTGCATCGTAATCTGACAAACTCTCCATAGGGTATATTGCTGACTACGTGGCTCGGATGACATGAATTCGCTAGAAGAATTGTATTATCAGCCAACTCTTTCCTGTATGCAGAAATTTTGACTGTACTGCCTGCTTTACCCACGAGATTAATGTCCAAAAAATTTATTGAACTCTTCTCATAGGTAAAAGTAAAGTGCAGATTACAGGCATTGCTATTAATAAAATGCACAAACTGAGTAGCTGTTGCCATTCCCCCCACCCCCACCCCAGACCAGTAGCAGGTCGTCTATATAGCGACCATACCACCTGATCTGGGGGAGGAAAGGATTATCTGGAGAAAAGAGAAAATCCTCTTCCCACACTGCCATGACAATATTGGCCAAAGAAGGGGAAAATCTGGCTCCCATCGGAGCTCCCCTCCTTTGTAAATAGATGATCCCATCAAATGAAATATAATTATGCATTAAAAGGTATTGAGTCACCTCTACTATGTACTGGCATTTTTCAGTAGAATACGTGCTGTGCATAATAAGAAACCTATACAGGAAACGTATTACAATGTCATGGGGAATACTAGGGTATAACCCAACGACGTCGCAAGACAGCCAAGACAAAGATTAATTCCATTTAAATTTTTCCAAATTTTGTATCAAACTTTTTGTATCTCAAATATACCCCGGAATGGAGACCACCAGAGGCTTGAGCAAATTGTCCAGCCACTGGCTGAGGCATTCATTAAGTGACCCTATGCCCGATACTATCGGGCAAAGGACGGGGGGAACACCCCCTTGTGCACTTTGGGGAGAGAGTGAAAAATAGCCATGACAGGTTTATCGACATACATTTTGTCTGACAGAGCTCTAGAGACAAACCCCAAAGTAACTCCCGCATTGAGGATTTTTCTAAGAATGGTTTTGAAATCCGACGTGGGATCCTTCTTAAGTTCTAAATAAGTGTCAGAATCCTGTAATATTCTAAGATTCTCCCTTTTATAAAGACCTACATCTAAAACTACTACTGCGCCATCCTTGTCCGCGGCTCGGATAATAATGTCGTTATTAGATTTTAAATGCTGTATGGCTTTTCTTTCATTTTTGAAAAAAATGTAGCTATGTGATTTACATCTATTGCATTTCTCTTTCAATTTTACGAGATCCCTCTCAACTCTTTCCTGAAATAAATCAAGGTTCACTGGTCTTGAATTAATTGGATAAAAATCTGGGTTACTAAAGTATACCTCTTTGACTCCATCCTCCATGTCAAGGTTCATATTATCAGTTTCAGATGAACACTGATGCAGTAAATTTACTGCGCAAAGTTCCTCAAATGTGAAATAAGTGTTGTTAGCTGCAGATATATTGTCAGTATCCCGCAATGCATTTGAATTGTCTACATTACACACCACCTGGCCTATCTTAGAAAAATGACTCTTTAATGTTATAGCTCTAGCAAATCTATTTACATCTAAGATGGTATCATAAACCTTACATTTTTCTATATCATTCCCCAGAAGACTCATGGCTGTACTACCTCAAAAGGGTGCTTCTAGTCAATACTGAGCAAAAGGTCTGAATACTTAAGACCATGTGATATTTCAGTTTTTTTTGTTTGATAAATTTGCAAAATTATCTACATTTCAGGTTTCTATCTTTCAACATGGAGTGCAGAGTGTACATTAATCAGCAAAAAACTGAACTTTTTTGATCTCACCATATGGCTGCAATGAAAAAAAGAGTGAAAAATGTAAAGTGGTCTGAATACTGTCCATGCCCACTGTATATAACAAGTCACTGGGATTTTAGCTTGCTTTAGTTTGCTTGAATAGCAGTGTAAGGCTATGTCTACACTGCATCGGTCAAAAAAACGTCCCAAAAGCAGAATTTTTTCCCAATGCAGGACCACATTATGCTTTACTAGCTGAGACAATAGAGTAAATTATAAAACATTTTCTCCAACAAGCAATAACTTAAGGCAGTTTTTAATGCATAACTGAAATGTTTTTTTGTATAAATATTTAATATTACTTTTGTCTATTCAGCACATTCTATATGTATTGCAAATGACCTAAGTTGCCAGCTTAATGATACACCTCTCTGGAAAAGAAGATCTGTAGTACTGATTTTTTTTTCAGCCAGGATCCATTACAACATTACATTATTAATTATTGTTTAATTTTTACAGTTAATAACCCTAAGGACGAATCCTGACGCAGCAACTCAGAACAGGAGGTTTCAGTTCACACACAATCAAAAAAAAGAAGATTCCAAGACATCAACATCAGTAACCAGTGTAAATCAAGCCAGCACATCCCGACTAGAAGGACTGCAGTCAGAAAATCATCGATTACGAATGAAAATCACAGAGGTACTTTTAGCTTTAGTATTGCAGAGGTTTTTGATACAATGGCTAATCTGAAGGATATTGACACCAGGGACGTAACTAAAGACTCATGGGCTCAGGTGCAAAACTTAAGCTTCGGCCCCCTTCCACCAGGACAATGGCTGTGGACCAATACTTTTTAACAACAGGTTCCCTACTTGGTGCAAGGGATATCTGCAGTGTTGTCTGCTGTGGGAAATTACTTCTACTTAAAGGGATTGTCGCATAAAAGAAAATTAATTGTAGATGGGACCAGATAGTGGAAAAAAAGAAAAATAAATTATTTATCCAAAGCATTCCCTCCCCCTCCCTCCCCCCCCCTCAAAAAAAAAATATTTGAAGGGTGAACAGGAAAAGAAATGCAATTGCACTTTTTTGGGGGGTTTAAGTTTTGTTAGAGTTTATACCTTTCAGTAATTGATTTGTTATCTGTATTCTGCAGGTATACAAAGGCCAAAAACGTCACCACTATGTAGTGACTAATACCATCATAGACCAAAGAATATCCCACATCTCACTATCATAAAGTAACTAATACCACCATACTGATACTGACAAAGTCACTATACCAAGACCAATAATACCGCCACATATCACCATTTTTCACCACTATAAAGTGACTAACACCACTATACCGTTATGGACAAAACAAATACTCCCACATACTCACCGCCTGTCACGTCCCGGAAAAAAAATACCAAGACAGCAATTGCCAAATAAAACTACGACCCACAGACCAAATCCTCCCGCCACTTATCACCACCATAAGGAAATTGAATAAAACCACTGTACTGTTACTGAATATAAACCATTACACTAAGACCCCCTATTGCCGCCATACTGTGACCATGTTATATTTTAATAGACTGGACTTTTACGGATGTAGTGATACCAATTATGTGTAACTTTTTAAACTTCTTATTCTTTTATTTGTAAAATGGCAAAAGGGGGATGTTTTTAACCTCTTTTATTTTATTTTGACATCATTTCACTTATAGTCCCCCCAGTGTACTCAGCGATAGATCGATAGATAGATAGATAGATAGATAGACAGACAACAGATAGATAGATAGATAGATAGATAGATAGATAGATAGATAGATAGATAGATATGTGTGTGCTTGTAATGTGTATACCTTATGGTACATGAGACTGGCTGGTGTGGCAAATATGCTGGCCATCTAGTGCAGTATGCTGGTACTTGCAGTCCCACAGCAGCTTTTGTGAAACCACCAGTCCCAGCATGTCAGCATGTCTCATGTACCATAAGGTATACACATTACAAACACATATTTTGTGAGCCTGTAATGTGTCTGTGTATACATAGTGTGCTTCTGTCAGTGACTGACTGTGAGTTGCTGTTTACACTTACTGTGTAACTCTCGATCTCTGTCCTGGCAGGAGGTGAGTGATGGCTGCTGCCTGGGAGTCGGAGCGGTGCTTGGTGTTCCCTGGGACGCTCTGACAGATGCTCTGCTTCCTGCTCTGTGAAGACAGTTCTGGCGGTGAGAGCTGCTGCTGCCGGGCAGAGGTGACTAAGAGCAGGTAGTGGCTGCGGCAGCTACGATCGTTAGGTCTATATTACCTAACAATCGTAGCTGAGTGGTGAGGGGGAGCCCATTGGCCCCCCTGGTTCAGGGGCCTGGTCGCAAGTGCGACCACTGAGACCCCTGTAGCTATGCCACTGATTGACACATGTGCAACCTTTTTTGGGGGAGTTTCCTAGATGTAAAGTTAAGTAACTTGCTAAAGAGATTTCAATAAAAAAATATCTTGTCATTTTCCTGCTGTGGAGTTTGTGTAGGTCCTTCACCTGGCTCACTGTCCTGGAGAATCTCAAAGAACCCACATTTTTGTGACTACTCTCTGCTCTCAATGTATCTTCTCTCAGTTTTAGAAATAGCAGCAATAAGGGGAAGGAGATTGTAGACAAAATTGAGCATTGTAAAAAGAATTTAGGAGAGCTGGATTCAAAGAAGGAGTCTAGATTATCAAATGGGAAAGGTGGACTTTCTTAATACAATAACTAAAAAAAAGATGACTTAGAAGTTGCAATATTTACCATATGTATGTGTGGTCAAAAATGGCTACATTCATTTCAAGAACAGTACAAATGACTAGAAAAGGTTTAGAGTACTCAAACCATGGAATGCAATACCCTAAGAGCAGCGGCGTAACTTGGACTCATAGGGCCTTATAGCAAAATTAGATGACATCCCACCACCGCTTTCAATAAACTGAAAGGATAAGTAGCAATACTTCAAGGTACATGTCACATAATAGTGCTAAATAGCAGAAAGCCACCAACCTTGTCATTCCCTACAAATATGTACAATGTTTTTGCAACTAAGTGGGTCCCCTCAACCTCTGCACCCCTAGCAGCTGTTACGGCTGCTATAGCTTTAGTTGATTCCATGCCCAAGAAGTAGTAATAGTAGATACAATGGCAACCTAAAAAAAAGGTCTGGATATGTCTTATAATATATGGCAATGAGAGTTATAAATAATTTAGCAATGAATGATGTATAATTGATCTGAGAAAGGATGAACTTTAAGGACATGTCTTTTTTGCAACATAAGAAACAACAGTCTAAAAAAGCAATAATAATAACAAGCTCAATAATAGTTTCACCTGTCTGCATGTGACTTTTTAACTCTTTAGTTTCCTGAGCATACAGCCTTATGTAGTTGGGGGTCACTAAAATACACTAAGACTGTGTGGCTGCAGGATTTGTTGCAGGAGGAGTGAAATCTCCACATGCTCTAATTAGCTGCATGAGACAAAACTGTGACTTCATATTGTCCAGCATTGCCCAGTATACTGATGCTGCATTACTATAGGTCTGTTGTTATAGCATCCTCAAAGCACCTTGTCATACATAGAAATTAACATCCACCATGTGTACACAGTGCACTATGGGGTGTTAGTCCAGTATGGCCAACATCAGCAAATGTTAAACACAGAGGCAATGCAGGCCACATGTGGTGCACGATACTCCCCGGCACCGCCGCTGATTGTTAAGGTCCCAAGTCAATACCAGTCGCTAAACTATCGTCTTCGGACCTTGGTGATTGGTGATGGCAGCGGTGCCAAAGACTAACTGTAAGTGCGTCCTCGATGCACATACAGTTGCAGGCTTCTGCGGAGCAGAGAGCAAAGGCTCTCTGCAGAGTACTCCGGTGAGCCACAAGCAAGCTTGCAGATCACCAGAGTACACGGGACAGGCGGCGTGACTGTCATCACGCTGCCTGCGTGGCCTGATGACGTCACGCCGTCTATGCAGGAAGACCGGGAGCAGCAACAGTGTCATGGAACTGTTTGTTTTTTAAATTCAATTAGCCCATTAGACCTTGCTACCTGTTGAGGGACCTATAACCTGCCTATATACCTACTGGGAGACATATAAACTGTATATCCACCTACTGGGGGACACATAATTTACTAGTGGACCCTATTACCTATACTGTAGGACATATAACTTACTGGGGGACCTTATTACCTATACTGGGGGACATATATCTTACTGGGGGACACTATTTCCTATACTGGGGAACATATAACTTACTGTGTTGTGAAGTCGCTAACAGTCATAAAGCCATTTGTGAAGGCCTCAAGTCGATTGATAAGAGCTTAGCAATCAACTCCGGGGAATAGTCCATCGGCCTTTGGTTGGGTACCCCTGGTCCAATATTTTCAGCATACAATGATCTTTACTGTGGCATTATGTCCAACTTTCTTTTTTTTTGGTACATTGTGTGTAAAATACATGATCCAAAGCAGCTCCTATCCTCAAATAGAAAGTAATTTCTAACTTCCAGCAGTTTTTTCTGACTTATATAGAAGAACCTGCTTTAACTGGATCCTTTTTTAATCTTCATTTTATATTATGTTGGGTGAAATTTTGAGGACTTAGAACCAACTAATAATTTTCCATAGAGTTATGGTTTCAACATGTAATAATAATTATTATTATTTATATAGGGCCTGCATATTACGCAGTATTTTACAATTTAGAGGGTACAAGTACAGACAAAACCAAACATTACACAGAAAAAGCTACTTACAGATTAGACACAAGGTGTGAGTGTCCTGCTCACAAGAGTTTACAATCTATTAGGGTGTATGGGTGAGACGAAGGGTGAGAAATATTTGATTTACATAATGGTCCAGTCATGTTACTTAAATATGGGGTGGTTTACATAAGAAGTGGATGAAACAGCCACCCAGATCATACATCTATATACAGATAGGTTCCTGTGAGTGGCCAAGTGCAGGGAGTGACAGAAATGTGTGTGTCTGAAAGCGGCGGTTCGGATTTAGGGATCTTGGTAGGCCTGTCTAAGATGTATTCTAAGGGCACAGTTAAAAGTATGAGGGTTATGAGTTTGCCTGATCATACAGGATAGCATGTTCCAGAGAATTGGTTCAGCACGTGTGAAATCTTGGATACGGGCATGGTAGGCTCGGATGACTGAGGCATGTAATCTAAGATCATCTGCAGAGCGCAAAGACTGGGTAGGGTGGTAGACAGAGATAAGGGATTAAATGTAGGGGGCGCAGCACTGTGGAGAGCTTCAAGAGGGAGAGGGATTAGTTTATGTTGTATTCTGTACTGAATGGGCAACCAGTGCAGTGACTGACGCAGAGTAGAGGCATCAGTATAGCGGCTAGAAACAAAGATGAGCCTGGCTGCTGCATTCAGGACAGATTGGAGAGGGAATAGTTTGCAGAGAGGGAGACCAATAAGTAAGGAGTTACAGTAGTCAAGACGAGAAAGAATAAGAGCAACAATGAGAGTTTGAGTTGTTTCCACAGTAAGAAAACGACGGATTCTGGAGAGGTTATTGAGGTGCAGGTGACAACAGCAGGCAAGGGATTGGTTATAGGAAGTGAAGGACAGATTAGAATCTAGTAAGACTCCAAGACAACGGGCCTGCTGCCTTGAAGTTAAGGTGGTACCACACACTGAAACAAATAGCAGGGTGAGGTTGGTTAGTAGATGGAAGGAGGACAAGAAGTGTAGTTTTAGTGAGGTTTAGTTTGAGATGGAGAGAGCACACAACGTCAGATACAGCAGACAGACAGCCACTGGTGCTTTGTAGCAGGGCAGGAGTGATGTCAAGAGAAGAGGTGTATAATTGAGTGTCCTCAGTGTAGAGATTATACTGAAAGCCAAATCTGCTAATGGTTTGTCTAATGGGGGCTGTGTAGAGTGAAAAGAGGAGTGGACCTATATGCGATCCCTGAGGAAGCCCAACAGCAAGAGGGAGAGGAGAGGAAGTAGAAACTGAAAATGAGACACTGAAGGAGTGGTCAGAGAGGTAGGATGAGAACCAAGAGAAAGCAGTGTCCTGGAGGCCAATGGTGCTGAGCATGCTGAGAAGAAGTTGGTGATCTACAGTGTCAAACGTTGCAGAGAGATCCAGAAGAAGCAACCACGAGTAGTTTCCTTTAGCGAGGAGATCATTTGAGACTTTAGCTGGAGCCATTTCTGTGGAGTGTAAAGTGCAGAAACTTGATTGCAGCGGGTCTAAAACAGAGTTAGCAGAGAAATAGCGGATTATGCAAGAGAAGATCAAGCGTTCCAAGAGTTTAGAGATGAAGGGCAGGTTAAAGACTGGTCGGTAGTTCAGGACAGGTCCAGAATGAGATTTTGTAGTAAAGGGATTATAATAATGTGGTTAAAGGCAGATGGAAATATCCCAGTGGAAAGAGAGATGTTAAATATTGCATTAACATAGGAAAATGACAGCTGGAGAAATGGACTGGACTGGAGTAGACGATGTGCAGGAGGGGACAAGATGGGTATTTCTTGGCTACTGAGACATGATG
This sequence comes from Phyllomedusa bahiana, assembly GCA_025379985.1. Lineage (NCBI taxonomy): Eukaryota > Metazoa > Chordata > Amphibia > Anura > Hylidae > Phyllomedusa > Phyllomedusa bahiana. The sequence continues at coordinate 50,536 of JAODAL010015561.1, read as the reverse complement.
TTTTGCCAGATACTGTAAGTTTTCTCTTTGAAGTGAGTGGCCAGGTCTTCTGCATAGAGGTCAGTGACTGGAGCATGAGCTTTAGGCCTGAGGAGGGAGTGGAAAGTGTCAAACAGTCATGTTGGATATTGTGGAATGTTGAGATGAGGGACTGAAATATTTTTGTTTGACATGGTGAAGGGCAGTGTGATAATCCTAAGCATAAATTCCTAATGGAGAGAGTCTGCAGATAGCTTTGATTTCCTCCACAGATGTTCAGCACACCTGGAACATCACTGTAGAAAGTGAGTCTGAGGTGTGTGCCAAGGCTGTCGACATCTGCCTCTGCTGGGACAGGATTTGAGTGGTGCCAGTATGTCCAGGGTGGTTGAGAATGTTTCATGATATTATTTGACAGCTAGGTCAGGACAGGAGATGGAGGAGTTTGGGGACTGTGAGGACTGTAGAGAGTCTATTACTTCCGGAGTACCTATGGTGCACAGATTTCTTAATGCGTGACAGGCAGATGTTTCCAGAGAAGGTTGAGAATTATTGATGTGTAGGAAATAAGAGTGCATAAGGAATCTGTTTGCAAGAGGCCAAAGGAAGATGTTAGTGAAAGAAACTGAGAGGTGAAAGGAGACATGGGGTCGTCAATGGGGATGTTGAAATCACCCATGATGAGAGCAGGTATTTCAGTGGAGAGAAAGCGAAGGAGTCATGCAGCAAAATAATCCAGAAACCGGCGGAATGAGCCGGGGAATTGGTATACAGCTACCACTCTTATAGAAAATAACTGAAAGCGTCTGAGGGTGAGGACCTCAAAGGAGGGGAATGTTAGGGAGAGTGCATGGGGAATGACTTGGTATGTGCAGTGTGGAGAAAGAAGTATGCTGACTCCTCCACCTTGCCTGTTCTCGGGTCTGGGAGTGTGAGTGAAGTGTAGGCCACTATAGGTGAGACCAGCAGGGGAAGCAGTGTCAGATTTTTGGAGCCATGTTTCTGTGAGAGCTAGCAAGTTGAGGGAGTTAGAGAGGAACAGGTCATAAACAGCAACGAGTTTATTACAGACAGATTGGGAGTTTCAGAGCGTCCATTTACAATGTTCATTCTGGAACCTATTAATATTGTATGTTTAGGAACCACTTTAATGGATAAAAGCAGTCCCCGAGTTACAAATATCTGACTTACATACAACTTGTACTTAAGAACAGAATCTATTGTTAGGCAGAACTCATAGCATGAGTCATGCCTCATTTACTTTAGCCACGGGCGCCTTGGCTCCCCTGTGATCCTTTAGCAGCATTGCATGATACAAACTACATCCGCTTACATATGTGCCACCATAATCTCTTCTTCCATGTGTAACCGAAAGGAGGCCACCCTGGGACAAAATGTTGCACGTATATGTGGATTTATAACATTGCTATTTGCAGTATCTCCCTTGATTTCAGCACCATGGAGAGTTAATATAACAGTTTATCTATATGTTTTCTGTAAATAAATGAGGAACCGTTCATGATTTTAAGAGGAGGATTGCCATGGATTTACTGAAGCCTTACACGGGTGCAAAAAACCTCCCACTGAGCACCCCACAGACTCACATAAACAAGGTGTGCAGAACTAATATTTCCTTGAGGGACAGAAGTTGAGGTGATATCTTCTGAAAAGGGGCACAGACAGGAAAACAAGCGTTACAGCGGTGTTAACCCTTCCTTGTACTATCCAAAACTAAAGGAAAATTTTGGCTGGAACTAAACTTATATATGTTGTAAATGTATATGTTTCGATTTAGATATGAATTCAATTTAAGAATAAAACCTTTCGTTCATAACCCGGGGACTGCCTTTAATCAGTATTGTCAGCATGTATGAGGCAACCATGATTATTTTAGGTGTAATTTTGATTGGACTAGTTACTTTACAGTGAAATGTAAATAGAAAAAAACAACCTAACCTTTTTGTTAGTTTTTCTCCTTCTTATGAGCCTGCACAGATGATATACATGCTAAAGGTTTGGATATGCGTAGATCATAAAATAAAAGATGATTACATCAATAACATTATGTTGTAAAGGTTGAAGATTTTTATTCCAGTGTCTATGAGATTTTGCTATTTGATGAATGAGTACTTTAGGCTAACATGGCATCCAGTCTTTTTTAACCCACTTGGGGAAAATGTCAAAACTGATAAATCTGTTCAAAGAAATTTCATTTACAGTAAATAGATTTTACAGGAGCCTGGAATATGGGGTATTTCACCTTTTTAAAACATTAAACGTATTACATCATGTAAATGGTCTTTTTCAAATTATGCGGGGTTGGACTTCAGTGGTCTGCATTAGGAGATAACAAAATAAGTAAATTTCATTAAAAAGAGGGAAACTGGAACATTAACAGGGAACAGGTTAAACAAGCTGTCACTTGAATGCACACTTATATAAACTCAAGATTTCAACTGTCAAGCTTACAGCTCTGCAGAAGTTCAGTATAACTTTAAAAAATATTCTGTATAAAACAGCTCCTGCTGGTCCTGATGGCATGTTAGTTGTGAGGTAATCATGCAGAACTTGGTTTGATAGAAACTACTGATGACACCTCTTACAGTAACTTAAAGAATGCAGTGTCATGCATTATTGAACACACATACCTGTCAGCAAGGGAAATCAAAGTTCTACAGTACTTTCACTCTTCAACTTGACAAAAGGTTCCAGTAAAGGAGCTTAATAAAGATCTTAGCAATACAATGTTCAGAGTAAAAAAATAACTCACTATATGAAAACTGCGCAATAGGAGCCTTCATAGAGACCAAGAGAATTAGGGGAGAAAATCAAAACGAGACATCCAGATGATACTATATTAGTTTATGAAACTCTACTGCCCACTGGACATTGTTACTATATTTCCCCCCATCCTTGTAGGAGATAGGAGGGCAAATTGACACCTAGGCAGGTTTCTCCATCCAGTGATTTCCACTTTCATATTACTTATTGTAAATGATATATACCTACAAAAACACACAGTATTAGAGTGAAAACTATTTTTATTAAATGACATAAAATATCAATAAAACACAACCATATAAAAAGTATGTATATGAAAATAAAGAACATTGAAGCATAACAAACCCATCCAAGGTACTCACAACCACCTACATAAAGAAAAGCAACAAAATCCCATATACATAAAACATATAAAGACAACAAGTGATTTAGACCATACTACATATAGCCCAAAACGCGTTTTGCCTAATGCTGCATCAGTGGTAGTATAGGAGTCTTACAGGGTACCTTTACAAAATATACATCTGGTACTGTAATATATGTGACATTTTGATGTCCATGTTAAGGTTAACATTACCTTTTTGCAGTTACCACCTATTTTATTGAGTTACTGTTTACAGACATGGCCATTATGCATCCATTTGTCATATTGAGTAACTAATCGAGTATATGTGGAATATTGTGCTCAGTTTTTGGGCAACTGGACAAAATAAATAACGCTTGGCTTACATCTGCGTCAGTGGTTCCATGTTGCATGTAAGGCATATGAACATCTTGTAAACATGAAAAGATGCATGCTATCAGTGTTATCCATTGTGATGGACTTGGTCCTTCCATGCAATGAATGGTTGGCCAATCATTTGAATAGCCATCAGGTAATACTACATATCTACTATAGAGGAAGTCTGTGACCAGATGTGGTTTTCCCAGCAATGCTAGATGGAGATTTAAGAAGCCTAAACACTAGTAAGCCCTATCTGCACTTTGGAATTTGTTTATATAGTGGTAATATCCTTTTTATGTTAATGTATAGATTTACTTCCTACTTACAGTGAAGGAAATAATTATTTGATCCCTCGCTGATTGTGTAACTTTGCCGACTGAAAAAAGACATGAACAGTTTCTAATTTTAAGGGTAGGTTAATTTTAACATTGAGAGATAGAATATCCAAAATAAAATCCAGAAAATCACATTGTATAAATTATATAAATGTATTTGCATTTTGCTGAGAGAAATAAGTATTTGATCCCTCTGGCAAACAACTTAATACTTGGTGGCAAAACCCTTGTTGGCAAGCATAGCAGTCAGCACATGTTTCTTCTTAAGAAAGTTGGACCTTGCGGGTGCTGCAGGATTTTAAACCATTACGGTGTAATGTGTTACCAATGGTTTTCTGGGTGACTCTGGTCCCAGCTGCCTTGAGATCATTAACAAGTTCCCCCGTGTAGTTTTAGGCTGATCTTTCACCTTCCTCATGATCAAGGATACCTCATGAGGTGAGATTTTGCATGGTGCCCCAGATCATGGTGAATTGACAATCTTTTTCTTACTATTGCACCCACAGTTGTCTCCTTCTCACCCAGTATCTTACTTATGGTTTTGTAGCCCATTCCAGCTTTGTGCAGGTCTATGATCTTGTCCAGGGCCGGACTGGGAATAAAAATCAGCCCTGGCACAAAGCCCCCACCAGCCCACATACAATATCCGCTTAAAAAATTTCCCTTGTTCTCGCACCTCGCCACTTTCTAAAATAAACTACGCTGTATAGGTGCTTTCACACGGAGCATTTATGGTGCATTTTTTATGTTTTTGTGGTGAGTTTTTGTGCAGAAAGGCAGAGCAGTTAATGCTGTACATTTCTGCACAAAAAATGCATCAAAAAATGCACCAAAACTGCTCCATGTGAAAGCCCCCTACACACAAGCAAGAAAGAAACAGTGGTGCAGAGAAACCCCTCGTCACAGAGTCAGGTGTGCACTTGCTTTACAATCCGGGATAGCCTACACTGACACCATACAAGCACCAACATAACCTACAACCCCACCAATCACATCACCAGTAGTCAGGTCCCCATTATATGAATACAGCACTGATTCAGCCCAAAAGTAAAATGACCCCTGACAGCAGGGACTCACAGGAGATGTCATCTCTGATGGGAGTTTAACTCTTCTCCTTTTATTCTCCTTCTGGCCCAAATCTCCATGATGTCTTCCCTGATGAGTTGTTCCCTTACTTTTTTTCTCTGTCCGCTACAGCATGCAGTGTCTTCTTCTAGTGGTCACTACTCATCCATGTAGAATTTACCACAAATACATCTTAGACTCCTCTCTTTTCCAGCACTTTCCTATCAATTTCTCAAACAGTGTATGTTAGACCCTAAAAATTAGAAATTAAAAAATGTCAGATAAGTGGCATGTAAATAGGTAGACCCCCATTAGTAAGGTAAACAGAGCCTTCCTCCATTAATTTGGTAGGTAGACAGGGCCTACCCCTGTAACTAGCCAGGTAGCAAGGGCTGCCCCCAGTAACTAGCCAGGTAGCTGGGGCTGCCCCCAGTAATTAGCCAGTTAGCTAGGGCTGCCCCCAGTAATTAGCCAGGTAGCTGGGGCTGCCCCCAGTAATTAGCCACTTAGCTGAGGCTGCCCCCAGTAACTAGCCAGTTAGCTAGGGCTGCCCCCAGTAATTATCCAGTTAGCTACGGCTGCCCTCAGTAATTAGCCAGGTAGGGCCAGGGGCAGTAATTAGCCAGGTAGGGCCAGTAATTAGCAAGCAGGGCCAGTATGTAGCCAGGCAGGGCCAGTATATAGGCAGGGCCAGTATATAGCATGGCAGGGCCAGTATATGGGCAGGCAGGGCCAGTATATGGGCAGGGCCAGTACATAGGCAGGGCAGTATATAGCCAGGCAGGGCAGTATATAGGTAGGCAGGGGCAGTATATAGGTAGGTAGGCAGGGCAGTATATAGGTAGCAGGTAGGGCAGTATATAGGTAGGCAGGCAGGGCAGTATATAGGTAGCAGGCAGGGCAGTATATAGGTAGGCAGGCAGGGCAGTATATAGGTAGCAGGTAGGGCAGTATATAGCCAGGCAGGGCAGTATATAGGTAGCAGGTAGGGCAGTATATAGGTAGGCAGGCAGGGCAGTATATAGGTAGCAGGTAGGGCAGTATATAGGTAGCAGGTAGGGCAGTATATAGCCAGGCAGGCAGTATATAGGTAGCAGGTAGGGCAGTATATAGCCAGGCAGGGCAGTATATAGGTAGCAGGTAGGGCAGTATATAGCCAGGCAGGGCAGTATATAGGTAGCAGGTAGGGCAGTATATAGCCAGCCAGGCAGGGCAGTATATAGGTAGCAGGCAGGGCTAGTAGTTTAAAAACCAATACTTACCTGAAGTCTCTGCTTCTTCTTCTCTCCTCGTCAGGAGCAGCCGCTGGCAGCAGAGCGCGGGCCGCGGAGCGGGCGCGCGATGACATTATCACATCGCTCACCTGCCCCGCAGCCTCCTGGGAGCTGAACAGACAGGATCAGAAGATCCCTGCTGTTCAGCCTCGGCTGCTGCTTGCACCACGCGGTGCAGGCGGCAGCCGTGATGGCCGCATGGCCTGGTCGGTGACCTGGCCGTGCAGCCGCGTGACGAGGGGGCCTGTCAGCCCCCTGGCACAGGGGTCAGGTCGCATATGCAACCGTTGTAGCCCCTGTACGTGCGCCCGGCGGCACAGGGGGCCCGCTGGGGGGGGAAACAAATGTCCGGTTTGCCCTATGGGCAGTCCAGGCCTGATCTTGTCCCTGACATTCTTAGAAAGCTCTTTGGTCTTGCCCATGTTGTAGAGGTTAGAGTCTGACTGATTGAGTCTGTAGACAGGAGTCTTTTATAAAGGTGACTATTTAAGACAGCTGTCTTTAATGTAGGTAATGAGTTGATTAGGAGCATCTAACTGGTCTGTAGGAACCAGAACTCTTAATGGCTTTTGGGGGATAAAATACTTATTTCTCTCAGCAAAAAGCAAATAAATTTATATAATTTATACAATGTGATTTTCTGGATTTTATCTTGGATAAAATTATAGACTGTTCATGTCTCTGTCAGTGGGCAAACTTACAGAATCAGCAAGGGATCAAATAATTATTTCCTTCACTGTATATGGCAACATATTCCACAGCACTGTTCACAAAGCATAATGATTAAGTAGGCAGACCATTCAGTTATACATTAGATATTGTAGTCTGGGAGAAAATGTGGCTACTAAAGAAAACCTTGAATATGTTTGTAGACCATCAGTAAATGTGCTATACCTATAATTACATATTAATATATGTTACGCTTCAGATTTAGGTCAGAGTGATTCGGCCTGACCCAGTATAGCGGAGGTCCATCATTCAATTGAATGATGGCATGACCTGAATCAGAAGTGCCACATTACCTGTAAACCAGGGTTGCATTATCTCAAGTGGATGTGGTATAGTCCAGTCATACAATTTACTGTTGCATTATTTTTAATGAAAGAAAAGTCTTTTCTTACAATCACTTCTTAGTTAATGGAGGTTCACAACACGTTTGTACATTAGCTGTAATTTGTACTTTGGAAAAGCTCCCAACATACACATGACAGTGGTTTGCAGAAGTCTTTCTCCTCATTTTCAAATGTTACAGCCACAAACTTGGAACATGCTTTTCCAAATTTTTGCAAATCAAAGAAATCGAAAACTGTGGTGTGCATATTTTTTCAGCCCCCTGTATTCTGATGCCCCTAAATAAAATCCAGTGTTACCAATTGCCTTTAGAAGTATATCTGTATGTAATGTATTCTTATTGTAACTATAGCTGTTTTGTGAAGGCCTCAGAGTTTATTAGCGAATACAATTAAGAAACAACATGATGAAAACTAAGGAACACACCAGACTGCTCAGGAATAACGTTGTGGCAAAGTGTATTGTGGGGTTAGTTTTTAGAAACATAGCCCAAGCTCTGAACATCTCACAGTGCACTGTTCAATCCAACATCTGTAAATAGAAAGAGTATGGCACAACTGCTAACTTACCGAGACACAGTCATCTACTTAAACGGACAACCCAGACAATAAAGTACTGATTAGAAAAGCAGCCAAAAGGTCCAGGGTCACGCCGAAGGATAAGCAGATATTCACAACTCAGGTGGGAACATCTTTCCACAGGACAACTATTTGGCCCTTATGGAATAGTGGCAAGAAGAAAGCCTTTTTTGAAAGCAAGCCATGAGAAGTCCCATTTGCAGTTTGCAAAAAATCTATGTAGACCAGCATGTGGAAAAAGGTGCTCTGATCAGATGAGAATAAAATTAAACTTTTTTTGCCTAAATGCCAAACACTGTGGGTGACAAGTATGAAAAGGGTTTTTCACACTTTTCTGGCATAAAATGAGAAAAAAGTAAGCAAGCTGTGATGTATAATGCACCAAACGAACATGCAGACTGCTCGAACAGACAGACCTATTTCAATGTGGTCTGCCAGAGCCAGAGTAGTCGAAGTGGAGCTAGATTTTCCATTAGGACAAAAAATGTCCCTTATTTCTCAACTCACACCAGTACATTAATGAAAAGTAATTTGTGATAATTATCAAACTATATAAAATTTAATTATTTAAATTTAGCAAAAAATTGTATCATATAAAATTAATATAAAAATATATAACATTCCCAAAATATAAAAATATCTCCTAAATGTATTTACAATGAATAGAATCTAAAACTAATTTTACATTAAATAACCCACTGATGTTGTTGTTCAGAATTTTTAATTTTTTACTACATTAAATTTTAAATTTATTTTTGCTGCTCTCATCCTTTATTCTACATATGGCAAGAGCCAGCATACCACAGGTCTTCCTGGGATCTGTGGTCCACGAAGCAAGATCAGTACTATAGTTTCTATTCACTGACATGCTATTCTAATGACTTTTCTTTTATTTCCAGCTGAGGTGCAATGAACTTTAGACACCATTTATAATCGCACAAAAAACACTTTCATAAATTCAGGCGCATTATACAATGAAAACGAGACGTGATAATTAACTTCAAAGTGCCTTCTTTCATACATGTGTCCCATGTCTATGTGTGGAGGGAAGCCAACACTGCACATCACCCTGAAGGAGGGTGGTGGCAGCATCACCATAGGTGGTGGGAGGACTGGGAAGCTGATTGGCGTTGATGAGAAGATGGATGGATGGCAATTCTGGTGGCAAACCTGTTAGAAGCTGAAAAGACTTAAGATTGGGGCATAGGTTAAGCTTCCAGCAGGAAAATAACCCTAAACATACAGCCAAAGCTTCAATGGAATGGTTTAAATCAAAGCATATTCATGTGTTAAAATGGACCAGTCACAGTTCAGACATAAATCCCATTGAAAATCTGTGGCAGGACTTGGAAATTGCTGTTCGCAAACATTCTTTAGCCAGTCTGACTGAGTTATAGCTATTTTGCAAAGAAGAATAGATGAAAATTCATCTTCTAGATGTGCAAAGCTGGTAGAGACATTCCCCAACAAACTGCAGCCGTCACTGCAGCTAAAGGTGGTTCTACAAAGTATTTACTCAGGGAGCTGAATACATATGTATGCTATAGTTTTCAGTTTTTTTTTTAATTTGCAAAAATTTGTAACTTAAAGTATAATTTTCTTTACACTTCACAATACTTGCTAATGTTGTGTTACCCTATCACATAAAATATCAATAAAATACATTTAGGTTTGTGGCTGTAACACTTAAAAATGAAAAATAGTTCAATGGGTATTAATACTGTAAGTGGGTTAGATGAAGGCTAAAAGGGTGTCCTTTTGTCTCTGTCTAGCTGGTGCACATCAGTATATCACAAATAATGAAGTATGGTTTAACATAGTAGACTACACTTTTCCACCCAACACATTCCTTTAAAAAAAAAAAGTATCCATTAAATGGATACCATGTTAGTCTATAGGTGACAGATGCTACTCTATGGTATCTGTCACAGCATCTGTAATAACCTATGGGAGATGGATACATTAAACAGATGCCTAGCAGTGGAATCTGTCACCCATAGGCTATAATGGTCTTTATATTTCATGAAAAATTTTAACAGATCATATATTATTTTATGGGTAACGGATGCTCAATATCTATCACAGCCTCAGTTGTGAACACCTCTTAGCTGACAAACTATTATATTGCAGTCTTTGCAGTCTATTGTACAATAAAATAATAATAAAATTAACAAAAAAATTTTTACTTCTACATTTCCAGCTGGACAAAGATCTTGAGGAGGTTACAATGCAGCTTCAAGATACCCCAGAAAAAACAACATATATCAAACAGAACCACTACCAGGATTTAAATGATATACTAAGTATACGAAATTTCACAGACAACAAAGGTAAGATGTTAAAATAATTATATTAATATTCTGAGTTGGTGTTCATATAAAACCGTTAAATCACTATTATTTAAACCAATTTAATTTTATTCAAGACAATACTTCAAGACAATTTTCACTGAAAATCTAAGTGATTGTATATTAGTATATCAGAAGTCAGAACAGAATCAAATTATAATACATAGGTATCATTTTTATAGAAATATTAAATTTTCTCTGGTTTTTGAGGACATTTTTGTGACAAAATGAAATGTACCTATGCCGATTGTCAGTATTGTATAATTTTCTCGGTAACTAATAGCAAACTTGGCAAACTAACTATAAAGTGACATCCAACATGACTCCACTTCTTATTTTTACCAGTGAAATAAAACAGGAAGACATCTAGTAAGTCCAAGGTGTTCCAAAAATAGACTTTGATGGTATATCAATAGACTATGCCATCAAAGTCTGATAGTTGTGTGTCCCACTTTTTATTGAACCGCCGTAGAACAAAATGGAGAATTGTGGGCTAGCTCACCGACTCTTCATTTTCCATTCTGAGCGGACACATTCAGTGGCTCATTCCTGGGATAGGTACGGACCAATAAAATCTACCTCTATCCTATTGATATGTTTTCAAAGTCCATTGTAAGAACACCCCTTTAAAGAAATACACCATTTGTAAAATTACATAGGGCAACATGTATGATTTTTGGCACCCAGACACCAATATTATTGCACACAATATTAATGTAGAATGCGCCTGAATCTTTGAACCTTTTCTACTGCAGGTCATAAATCAGGCACATTCTAGCGCAAAAATGCCAATTCTGGCTCAGGTAAACCACTTTTAAAGTGGTCTACCTGTTCCAGCAGTAATGCGCCTGGATTTGCCATACTGAAGCTATAAATGTGTAGCTTCGTACGGTTGTAGTGCAACATGCCTCCAGCACGCCCCCCGATATTGGAGTGCGCCTGGTTAAAAATATAACGAATGGGGCTGCACTAGTTCTCGGGCTGAAAAGACTTTGGTGTTTATATCTGATCCCTATGTTTACACTGTAAAGGCTTTGCACTCTTTTCTACATCTAGATATTTTCTATAATGACTTTCATGTGTGATGAAAGGGAATAGCTTGTTTAGCAAGTGAGTGCCGGGTCCAGCTACTCTGCTGAACTAATTTGTTGGTTTTCATCATTTCATCAATATTTGCCAACCTTTTAAAATCAAGATCCTAAACATTTTATCTACACCTTGAGAGAGGTCCTAAATCATTCTCAAATGCTCACTTTAGGGGTAGTGGGTTGTGTCCTGGTTCCTGAGAAACTTCAAAAACTGGGTAACTAGTTTGGTTTAACCACTGCATATGGATCTGGACTTTGCTGCTATGTATCCTCAGATTGTGCATGCACAATAGCCTCTGGTTGATGTAGCTGACAAGTGAGAGAAAACACACAAGTATTGGGACTTTGTATGGGTATGTTCACATGGCATATTGCAGGTGTATAGCGGCATGTACTGTGTGCACCACTATACGCCTGCAATACGTCTGTTGCTTCAGAAGTACTCGCTGGCAAGTCGCACTGATATTCACTGTCAGTTTCACTTTCGAGGAAAACAGCAGGTAATCATAGGGGAGCGCAATGCGGGCATATTGCAGTGCAAATATGCCATGTAAACATACCTTAACAGGTAGAATATTAGTCAAAGCCAAAGCAGAATCCTATATCTGAACTAGGCACAACTAGAGATGCAGACAATGCAAGATCAAAGCCAGTGAAACTAGTGAAGTTTAGTCCAATGGAGTAGTCAAACAGTAGTTAGATCGAAATACAGATATAGCAATCTGTAGCAATAAGCACAGCAGGTATCGTACAAATACAATAACTGGGAAAGTGACCAGACAGATCTGAAATAAAGAGCCAAATTCACACATTGGCTGCAGTAACCAAGCCCTGACTAGTTCACAGACTAAGCCTCATGGCTGGCCTGGAGCCAGACCTGGCAAATGGTTGTTCAGCAAACTTCTAAGATCAGTCACTCAGCCACTTGATCAATGCCACCTTCAGTCAGAAAAAGCTGCAGGAACACAACCATGGTACACCTTGTAACACATGACAGTAGTGCTTTGTTTGCATGCTAGCTAAGACATCGTTGAAGGCCTATTAAGAGCACAGAAGAGAATCTTTGAAACATCACCATTAGGAATAGAAATTTTGGGGAAAGCAGAGTTCCATATTGAATTTTTGTTTTTGACTGGTGTGATTCTTTTAACTTCTGATTTACCACTAAATTACCATTTTTACATTCTGGGTGGAAATTGCCTTCTGAAATTCCCTTTTTATTCATATTCATAGTTTGTCCTTTTTCAGATTTTAAAGTTGTCTGCAGAGAGGGCAGTGTGGATGTTTTGCAGCGAATTGGTATGTGGAAAATGTGCAACAGAATAACAGGAGCAACAATGTAAATGAGATTTATGAAATATCATTTACATGCTATGGAAAAAATCCACCCAAAGTCGGCACATAAATCGACCTGTGGTGTAGTTAAATTCACAGGTCAATTTATGGCGTGTACATTTTTGTGGATATTCCCTATTGAATTCAATGGGGAAGGCAAAAAACAAACAAAAATAACAAAAAAACAAATGTTGCAGATTTTGCGGATTACCCACAGAATCTGCAGGTGCAAAAGTAGGGCTAACCTAAAGTTTCCGTTTAAGCAGGGCTGTGGAGTCGGCAAGCCGAAGCCCCGACTCCGACTCCTCAATTTCCCAAACCTCCGACTACCGACTCCGACTCCTAACTCCCTCATACACGGCGCATGTTTAAGTGGTAATTTTACTGTAGTAAAATGGTAAAATCAGGCTGTTTATCACCTATTGATACAATAATCAAGCTATTTAGTTACAACAGACACTTACAAGCAAAAGGGTAACAATGTTTTGATCTTTTGAACACTTGTGGGTAGAGTTGAATAAAAAGCTTTATTTTGTATCCAATTCCAGTCTGCACCAACATTGAGAATGTGTAGAAGAGACATGGTATCAGATTTTGGTCAAGATGTGCTTGAATCTAATTCAGAGCCCAGAAGGATTCAGGCAATATTGAAAGCCAAAAGCCAATACTAAAAAATAATAAAAATTAACACTTTGATTTTTAGGAGCAAAATTGTAACTAAGCAGATGCTAAATACTTGCAAGTCAAATTTTTGTATAATATGGGTCAGATGACTGGGATATACAATTACAGTAACCTCATGTACAAAGCGTAGTTTGGATGGGGAGATATGGAGCCTGAAAGTCACAAGTTTCAAACCATTTTTTACCATTTTGCTTGTCAGTGTAAAATATATTTATTGGATAGACTTTAGGACACAAAAAATTGTAAATATGCAAAACACTGCAGGAAACATTTGTAAAGTCTCTTAATTTGTTCTGAGAAATAGTATTGCCTTTCCATCAATCCTGCATACATGACCTCACATCTGATCTCAATTTCCAGGCTAGAGAACCCTCTCTACACTAACTTTGGGTTGGGGGACAAAGCGGTGACCACAGGGGCAACATCTCTAAAAAATGTCCCGGGAATAAAGGAATTGCCTCAGCCACAGTCAGTTTTGATAAAAAGGTTAAACTCTTCTACTTCTTTGAAAACAGGTGAAAAATTTTGTTGAGAATCTGTTTGCCATGGGAGCAGAATCTTTTTCCCCAGGGGCAAAACGCTTTGCTTGCTCCATGTCATCAATTACACTCTTCATGTGATAAGGCTGAAGATATGGGAGCAGTAGCACTGGCCGAACCCAATTCCTCTTGCTCTTTGCACTGCATCGAACTAACTGGACCAACTTATTATATATTTTGGGAGTCGGAGTTGGTCTATTTTATGACGACTCCGACCTGCAAAATAGCCACGACTCCGACTCCCAGCCCAGCATTTAAGTGGGAAAAAAAACATTATACTCCTCCATACAGCTGACCTCCATTGATGATGCCATGTACCATGTGATTGCTGCAGCAAGTCAAAAGGCTGCAGTGGTCGTATAGGACGATGTGACTTCATCATGGGAGGTTGGCTGTACAGAGAGCACCCAGGGACACTGCTATGAAAATATTGGCGAAGATGGATATAATTGATTTTTTCTTCACTTTCCTGAGCAATTCTGCTGTGTGAATTTACCTTAAAGTTTAGAAGTATACAGTGCTTGGCCATCTTCTTTAGTCCCACAGACAGTGACTTACATTAAGCCTTTCTTAACTAGTTACCTACATGGAGGTGCTGATGTCTTTAATATTTTCTTCTTGGAAATTTAAATTTTTATGGACTTACTCGGTCTGGTGTGCTGTTGCATTCCAGTCCATACTAGTCACCTGTTACTGGTAGCTATCAGTGCTGCCCAGTTGGATCAAATGGAACTAAAAACAGTGACAGGAGACTCAGGACCCTTTTACCCAGTGATTGGACTACCACTGAATGTATGGACTGTCTCGGCCTGGTGATCTGTAACATTTCAGTTCATAACAGCTATCTGTTATTAGAAGCCATCGTTGCAGTCTAGGTTGTACAGTTGGAACTAAAGACAATAACTAGTGATTTAGGACCCTTCAAGTGATTGGAACACCATTGAAAATATAGGCTGTCTCAGACTGAGATCTGTTGCATTTCGGTTTACAACAGTGATCTGTTATTGGGTGCCATCGGTGCTTTTCAGATTGTGCAACTTTCTTCTCATGGTTAGACCACCATGGATCATACGTCCATTGCATATCCTGTGGATAAGTCAGTACAAATACAACTGTCAAAATTGTTTTCATACAAACCAGTTATAACACTCATTTATAGAGATGTTCAGAAAATAAGAGAAAAAATATTTTTACCATTTATGTTTTTTTTCTCCTTTAAATACATGGAGGGTTTACATTTCAGATCTTTTTTTTAAATAATATCACAATAAAATCCTTCTGGCAGCTAGTGGAGAATTTGCAATAGATGTAGATTCTCCACTATTCTTTTAATATTATGTTATATTATGTGTGACCTGTACATCTGCACAGGAGCCCTGTAGATGTGGGACCACTGCAACCATAATGCAGCTTCTTACTGTCTATTAGATTGTATGTAAAGGACTAAGGTTATGAATATTATAGTTTACAAATTCTGGTGGATTATTAGACAGACATAAGTGATGCTCTATGATAACATATGTTAGAGAAAAGGGCCCATGTCTCTCTGCTGTCTGTATTCACCCCTCACATGAAGATAGCCATGTGATCTGAAATTAATGTTGACAGTAAACCTTTTATGTTTTGTTTTTTTTCTTTCTCGGTATGGATAAAAAAGGAGAGGGCAGCAGTATTATATAACTGTTATTTCTTTCCCAGCGCTCTTACAAAAAGAGCTGTCATCTCATGCTTGCAGCAGAAATCTAAGCACAGAGCAAGGCAAGAGTATGCTAAAGTACCAGTTTGTTTGAAAGCCACAGAATACAACTCCCCTTGGATCTGGGGTGTCAGTTCTTATTGTATTCCACATCAACCTATACAATCTAAAAAAAAATCAACAAGGAACAAGACAGTAATTTTTGTCAGGATTGGTATGTCTACAGCAATCTTAATGGGTTTGTCTCACTACAAAGATTAGCTTTCAACATATAGGGAACACTAGATGAAGACATTCCAGATATATTGCTTTGTTCATTTTTTTTGCTGAGGAGCTGCAAATGATTTTATCACCTTCTGAGGGCTCTCAGCTTTCTCTAGTTAACAACCTGCTTTGTTTGCTCTCCCCTTGCTGTTTGTCTTATCTAATAGCAGTGAGTGACGTCATCACACAGGTCACGGCACGGAACTGCAGGCAGCCTGAGAGCTTAAGTGTTATCTCATCTTTCAGAAAAAAAGACACTGCTGTTTACTTTAGCTCTGAAGCTTCTCTGGACCTCAGAGCAGGAGATTTATCTAATCTATACTAATTATCAGAAGTTTAAATACATGGAGTTTATATGCTAATTACCCACAGACTGACTAGAAAGTGACAGGATGCATGCAGGGGCCCAGGTGCAAAACTTCAGCTTGGGGCCCCGTTACTGCCAAACACCGTCTGTGGACCAATGCTTTCAACAACAGGTTCCCTACTTAATGTGACAGATATCTGCGGTTTAGCACACTGCAGAAAATAATTTCTATTAAAAGGAACTGTCCAATAGGAGAAAATTCATTTCAAATGGGGCCAAAGAAAAACAAATTATAAAGCCCAAGTGTCTGTTCCCTCTTGCCCCCCCCCCCCCCCCCCCACCCCTCACAAAATAAAAAAAAAATGTTGTGGAGTGAACAGGAAAAAAATGCAATTGTGCCTTTTCTTTTATGGGTTTAGTTTTTGTAGGAGTTTATGCTGAACAGTTTAATTGACATTTATCTGTATTCTACGGGTGTCACCACATCTCACCACTACATAGTGACTAATACCATAATAATATTACTGACCAAACAAGTATACCAAGATCAATATTACCAATAACAACAATATACAAGGACCAAATAATACCCCACATATCACTACCATATAATGACTAATATCACATACTGTTACTGAGCAAATTAATATACCAAACCAATAATACCAATAACAACAATATGACAAGACAAAATAATACCACAACAACATGACCACATATCACCACCATAAAGAAACGTAATAAAACCGTTGTATTGTTACTGAATATAAACCATTACACTGAGACCATTATTACCATCATACAGTGACCATATAGCGGTAGATACCAGTGTACACAGGTTCTTCAGACTGTATATTACTTCCATACAGTGACCATATAGTGGTAGATAGCAGTTGTACACAGGCTCTGCAGACATATAAGTGATTCCAGGCAGTTACATTTAGTAACTGATGTGAGTCATTCGCTTTCCCTTTTCTCTCTTCACCCAGGCCAGATCACCCTGACGTCTTCTCTTGGCCACAACAGTAGATAGGAACACACTCCATATAGTAGACAGACCCCTCAGCCCCAGATTAGACAGGGGGATAAGAAGACACTTCTTTTAATTAGGTTACAGCTTAAAAATCGTCTGATAAGTAGGTAGATTCTTCCTATTAAGTAGGTAAAGTCACCCTTCAGTATAGGGGCCCTTATAGTAGGTAGGTTAGTAGATAGGAGCTCCTCTAGTAGGTAGGTAGTTAGGGCCGCTTATGACAGGAAGATAGGACAGCTTATGACAGGTAGCAAGGGTCGCTTATGACAGGTAGCTAGGGCCGCTTATGACAGGTAGCAAGGGTCGCTTATGACAGGTAGCAAGGGTCGCTTATGACAGGTGGCTAGGGCCGCTTACGACAGGTAGCAAGGGCCGCTTATGACAGGTAGCTAGGGCCGCTTATGACCGGTAGATAGGGCTGCTTATGACAGATAGCCAGGGCTGCTTATGACAGGTAGCAAGGGTCGCTTTTGACTGGTAGATAGGGCTGCTTATTACAGATAACTAGGGCCACTTATGACAGGCAGCAAGGGCCGCTTATGGCTGGTATTCCATCACCTCCAATAAAAAATAAATAAATAATACTCACCTTGGCTCTTCTTCCTTCCCCAGCCGATCTTTGTATCTGGAGTGGGCGCCGTGAAGTCGTCACTGCATCGCGACGCTGCCTTCAGTGAGCTAAGCGGCCAATATCAGTGTATACCGGCCTCTTAGCTTCAGTCTCCACCTGCTCCACGAAGGTGGTGATCGCTGCATCGCTGGCTCTATGTAAGCCAGCGATATAGCATGTGGCGAAAGGGTCACAACTGCAACCGCTGCGACCCCTGTAGCTACGCTATTGGATGCATGAATGTAAGAATGCTTCTGGCTCTATGAAACAATGTGGTGAGACAACCCCTAAACATTTAAGGGGGCATGTATGAAAACTGTTTAGGTTTAAGAATTTCTTTGTTGCCCATAGCAACCAATCAGAGCTCTCCTTTCATTTTTTCAGAGCACGATATGAAATGAAAGGGGAACCCTGATTGGTTGCTATGGGCAACAAAGAAAGTCTTACACCTAGACAGTTTTCATACATGTAGCCCTTAGTGTAGACATTGCTTTGTTATAAAGAAGATTAATGTTATGTTCACACGGCTTATTTTGGCATGGTTTTGGTTTTTCTGCTCCCAAAACCTCACCTAAAAAACGCTTCTTCAGAACAGGTTTTAGAGGCGTTTCTTGGTGAGGTTTTGGATGAGATTTTCGACGAGGTTTTCACCCATACAAATTAATAACCAGGACAAAAACCGTGCCAAAAACCACGCC
Organism: Phyllomedusa bahiana; assembly: GCA_025379985.1. Lineage (NCBI taxonomy): Eukaryota > Metazoa > Chordata > Amphibia > Anura > Hylidae > Phyllomedusa > Phyllomedusa bahiana. The sequence continues at coordinate 32,127 of JAODAL010015561.1, read as the reverse complement.
AAAAATGTGCCAAAACCGTGCTGAAAACACGCTTCAAGAATTGCCATGACACTTCTTTTTCCGCACTTTCAAAGATGCGCATAAAAACCTTGTCGTGTGTGAACTACAACGAGGTTTTACATAGGAATTGATTAAATGAATTGGGGGCGTTTTGGAAGCATTTTGGGCGAGGAAACACTCCAAAAACTTTGTCCAAAACAACGTCAAAATAAGCCGTGTGAACATGGCCTAAATACTTTATAGTGTGAGAGCATCATATAAGCAGGGTCAGTTAAAGGTCTACACTCACCACATTGATTAGCATTAAAGGGACACTACCATCAAATATTTTTAGTACATATGGACAAGCAATATGAGACTATTATATTGATTTTTTTTGTGTTTTTTTCTTTTTTTAATATAATTATTTAAAGATCCCCTATGTAAATAGCTTTCTGGTTACAGTGAAGGTTTTCTTCACTGTACTCATCCAGGCTTACTATGGTCAGGTGTAACTCTTATAACAGAACCTGATAAGTGTGAATAAAGCTGGAAACCTACCCTACTGCACAAAAAGATTAATCCATTTTCCTTCCATGTATAGCTTTTGTCATTGCCTGGTCCAGTCTAATATTTATCTAGACTTGTCCAGAGAGCAATAAAGAAATGTCATTACCTACTATTTTAATGAGACTACATAGAGATAAGAAGCTGCAGTAAAGTGAGATTAGTCTGCACTACCATTCAAGAATGATATCACTTTACTATCACAGAAAGAACAGGATAAGGTTTTATATGTAATATTTAAATGTATAGGACTCCTGAATTAAAAAAAAAAATACGGAAAAAAAACTCTAAAAAAAATAGTTTTCCAGGAATATTAGTTTTAATAAAAAATCCCATTTGTGATGGAAGAGTCCCTCTAAACATGTAGGCAAAAGTAAAAAAAAAAAGATTAATACCAAATACATTGCTGTCTGATTTGCTTCCTTTCTGAGCTAGAGCAGTTCTTATCTCGTGCTTCTGTGCACAAGCTTCCCTAGCTTACCAACTACTTCCCCCTGCTATGGCAGCCCTGGTTAGGATGGTGACATCACATTAACCCTTTAGAACTCTGTTGCTTTCTGTCCTACTGTTTAAGCCCTTCTATTAGCAATGTCCATTTAATAGGCTTAATTAGGAATAGCATAGCTGATATGCCAATTACTGCTGTAAAAAACACCAACAACCTTACCTGGAGGTGTGAGCCTGAAGTTGGCTGTGAATAGGAGGTTCTATTCAACTGCATGGTGAAACCCTTTTTACACCATAACACCTAGCAGTTGACTCCATAAAAATGTTTCCCAAAATTTGACAGAATATGTTGTTACCAAATGTTAGGCAGAGTGAAAAGACAATTTCTGGTTTTCTTTTTTAAGCACATTTAGTTTAAGAAAGTTTGAATAGGTTTGTGAGGCAAAATGTTTGGTCTGTATGGAAACTATCTCATGCATATTCTGCTCCACATGAATGTCGTTATTACTCTCAGTAGACTGGTATGAAAAGTATTCAGAGCTAAAAATGTGTGTGATAATGATGTGCTTCAACTTGTGAAATGGAAGGGAGGTTAACAAATTTCTTATAAAGTTGTGCTATTATTCAAGCGAAAAGATAAAAAAAAATGTTTAGACTGCAGATTGGCATCATTATTTCAGCTCAAATGGTTTTCCTTCTTCCTCTTTTTAAAGCTCCCTGACCATAGGGCTTTGAGTAGAACACCTTGATTTTGAAAAAGTTCTGTGTTTATTGACTATATAGTGTAATACATTAATTGTTTTTCTGCAAAGACATTTTTTGCATATGTGTTGCTAAGTAGTGTTGAGCGATTATTATCGACAAAGTTGAAATCGGCAAGGTTTTTATGGTGATCGAAATTTTTAGATCATGCGATAATTAAGGCTAAAATCTGTGCATCATCTATTAAGATCGCGCCATTTTCGGCGCTTCCTGTAATTTTGGCGGCCAGCAAATCAAGATTACAGAATAGAGCCAGGGTGAGATGTGTGTGCAACGTCATGACAGGGATGTGTATGGTTTGCGATTGGCTGGAAAAATCACATGACCTCGTTTTACATAGAACAGCGTTTCCTGTTCAGCCTCAGTGTCTCTCAGCGTCTCATAGGAGTAGGACGTGCGCTCTGCCTGTGCCCAACAGCTCAGCGAAATTATTCTATTTCTGCACAGAGAAACCTCTACTATTAGCTGTGATCCTTACAATTTAGTTAGATTAGAGATTGGAAGATTTTGCGTAGTTATGTAGAGAATTTTAAAGGAGCATCTACCACTGTAAAGTCACGGAGGGAGCGGGGGGGGGGGCCCCCGCGGGCAAACACAGACAAGCTCTATAAAGAACACTGGATAAAGTTCACCAAGACTTAGTGTAGTGCACTGCAATATCTTTATTATTAACAGTTTGCTATTGAAATATTTCCTGGATATTGGGCAGCCTGAACTTATATTAGGATACACATCATTTCTAGTAACTGCAGATCTCTGTGTTAGGTGCAAAACTCCACTTTTATTATCAGGATACATTTCAGATAGGTGTTCATTTTCAATTTGACCCATTCCACCTTTGTTCATATATCCACCTTGCACTTAAATCTGAAAACAGCAATTCTATAGTCACCACAGGTGAATTGAAAGGTGCAAAAATACCGTGTATTATACGAAAACATAACAGATACGTGTTTTTTGACTTTGGCGCACTACAGCTTTGTTCATTGACGCAGCTTGCACGTAAATCTGAAAACAGCAATTTTATAGTCACCACAGGTGAATTGAAAGGTGCAAAAAAATACAGTGTATTATACGAAAACATAACAGATACGTGTTTTTTGACTTTGGCGCACTACAGCTTTGTTCATTGACGCAGCTTGCACGTAAATCTGAAAACAGCAATTTATAGTCACCACAGGTGAATTGAAAGGTGCAAAAAAATACATTTTATTATCCGAATACATTTCAGATACGTGTTTTTTGACTTTGGCGCACTACAGCTTTGTTCATTGACGCAGCTTGCACGTAAAACTTAAAACAGCAATTTTATAGTCACCACAGGTGAATTGAAAGGTGCAAAAAATACCGTGTATTATACGAAAACATAACAGATACGTTTTTTTTTACTTTGGCGCACTACAGCTTTGTTCATTGACGCAGCTTGCACGTAAATCTGAAAAACAGCAATTTTATAGTCACCACAGGTGAATTGAAAGGTGCAATAAATACCGTGTATTATACGAAATCATAACAGATACGTGTGTTTTTTTACTTTGGCGCACTACAGTCACGCTTTGTTCATAATAGCCAAGGCTTGCACATAAATCTTTTAAAACAGCACATTTTATAGGTCACCACTGATGTGTTGAGCGATTACAAGTTTTTGGTATCCGAGAGTCGACTTGTCGATAGGTCGATAGTCGGCAGTATGATTTTGAACATTATGTTACTTGAAAACCACTGGACATTGAACTATTCTTGTCCTGGCGAACGCTGCATGAGCACAAACCTGCCTGACCCACATTTCCACCACATTTAAAAAAAGTGCTGGAGAAAAAAGGAATGAGTCTTTCAACCACCATTTTAGTTGAACTGGACATTGATTGATTATACCTGTCCTGGGCCACAGCATGAGCCCCAACCTGCATTGACCCCCCACCCCCACATTTAAACAGTGCCTCGGAAAAAAAGGGAAGTTGCAAATAAACACAAGTCTTTCAACCACACCATTTTAGTTGAACTGGACATATCGACTATACCTGTCCTGGGGCACCAAGCATGAACGCCCCCAAACCCCCCACCCAACCCTTGCGATGCACCCCAACATTTAAAGTGACAGGAAAAATTGCGAGTCTTTCAACACCACCATTTTACTGAACATGGACATTGACTCATACCTCTGTCCTGGGCCACAGCTTTGAGCCTCCCAAACCCTGCATGACTCCCCCACATTTAAAAAGACTGCGGAAAAAAAGGAGTCTTTCAACCACCCAATTTAGTTGAACTGGACATTGACTATAACTCTGTCCTGGGCCACAGCATGAGCCCCAAACCTGCATGACCCCACAGTTAATAAAAGTTATGCGGGTAAAAGGATAGACTTTCACACACACCATTTTAGTTTCACTGGACATTGACTAATACCGTGTCCTGGGCCCACAGCATGGAGCCCCAAACATGCAATGACCCCCACATTTATAAAAGTGCCGGAAAAAGGGAAAACTAGGAGTTCTTTCAAAACCACAATTTTAGTTGCACCTGACATTGTACTATACTGCTCCTGGCCACACAGCTATGCACCCAGGGCGGACGTTACAGTGGGTGCGGTGAAAAGACCCAGGCTAGCGTCCGTCATTCTATTAACAGCAGGTTTAAAATGCCCACCGGATCGAGCACGCAGCAAAGAAAACTGTAGGTGAATGAGAAGAGTGCCGCGAAAGCGAAAGGTGTGAGAACTCAAAGCCTACTATGTCTCCAGTCAATCCCTGGTTGCGCTTTTGCCCCCTACCATTTTGACGCGTGTGGCACCAATTGAGCGCTCCAACTTGGAAATTACTGGTGGTTTTAACGCCTCCTGTTACACCACGGTGCCCTTTATCTTGGCATTTCTTTTTCTCATTTTACTCAACGTGTGAGGAAATGGTCTCTGTTCCTTGTACTCTGTCCTGGCTTCCATACTCCATGTCCTCTGGGAATAAACCTACATCCTGGTCAAAGTTTTCCTGTACATACCTCTCTACTTGTTGTACAATTCCAGAGGAATTTTTTTATAACAGTCTATTTTGTAACAAGTGCAAGTTCTTTTAGTACTTTTATTCTAGAACGGAAAACACATCTTTAAACAATAGGATGGATCTCCCACACTTGTCCTTTGTTTCTCTTTTCGTTCATTTTATTTAAATGGGTGGTCTCAATACAGGGGATTGATATTATGTTAAAGATCTTGCAAAAATTCACAAGGGTATTGCATTATGTCGCTCACATTAACAAGCTTTTTGTCCCCATACCTATTCATGTTCTTCTTTCTGACAGCACCATCACACCTTGAAGCCACTCTTGACAATTGTGAAGAACCAAGGATGTCTATTAGAAACAACATTTTTTATAATTTTGGACCTGTTGATTATAGCATGCATGTCTCCAGTCAAAATGCCCCCACCACCAAAAAAAAATTCTTCAAAAGATCATGACCATTGAGCCACTTTGGTCCAATTGTTGACGAACCATTTGCTTTGTCAGACTTGTAAAGAAACAACATTTTTTTTGGAATAGGACTGTAGTATAGCTGCATGTCACAGGTCAAATAAATGCCCCCAAAACAAAAAATTCAAAGCATGACCCCTTGTGCCAACTTTGGGTTCATTTGTGGGTGAAGAACAAATGGCTGTTAGATAACAACACATTTTTGATTTTTTATGAATTAGGACCTGTTAGTATTGCTGCCATTTCAAGCCAAAGCAATGACAACATATAAAAAAAAGACTTATTATAAATGACTCCTTCTCAGCCACAGCCACTGCTGTTAAAATTCGGGTGGGAGGAGAGGATTTTATGCCAACTTAGAAGCACCAGTTTCTAGGTTACAAAAGGACCATGATTATTGCTGTTTCTCACAGCTACATGACCCCAAAAACAATCAAAAAAAAAAATTTTATAATATCGGAGCTTCTAAGCCTCTTTTTAAATTGTCCGTTCGGAGGGACGAGGGGATAAATGCCAACACTTAGAGAGAAGTCACATTTCATGTTCCCAAAAGACCATGATTATTTGCCCCTTGTATCTCACTCAGCAATCTTGACCTCAAAAAACCCCATTGGACAATGCGGAAAACGTTCTTTAAGATAATGTGAGTAAATGGAAAACCGGCTGTTATGTCATGAAACCTTGCTGTCTTTTTTGTTTTCTTTACAGTCCTCCTACAACAAAACCAGGCAATATGACTTTTGGCGAAAAAGAGAATAAAAAATCTGCAGTTAAAAAACAGTAAGAAATCGACTAATTCTAAAAAAAACGTTTTCATGTGGGACCATTCTTTGTTTTGAAAAGGAATGTGAAGTAGGTTACTCGGCAATCCTAATCGGTCGTCCTCGGCAAGTGGGGCCACAACATCATCAGAGACTCCCTTGCCTTGAATTTCATCTGAATGATAATATTTTAAATGATCCACTTTATCTGTGGATAGCCCCGAATTGCGTTTGAGCTGTAATGACTCATCAAGCTGTTGCTGAAGCGTCCGCCACTCTTAGATATGACGTGGTGCTGGGGCAGTCAAGCGACAACACCTTATGGCGCGTTTGACCGAGCCAGCTCGGGCTCCATTCGTCCATGTGGATACCAGAAGGGGGGGGGGGGGGAGTCTATTGGCGTCCGGAAGAAACATGCAAAAAAAACCATCGAGTTGGGTTTATGTGTTGAGACGCACAGATAGTCGCCTCTGCCACCATGATCTTAATAGCCTGATCTCTGTGTTGTTGGTTGTTGTTGCCCTGCATTGCATGCGTTGGTGAAGGTGGCTAAACCAAAGATTGCAGGAGGTCACCCATTTTTGGCTTATGCCACCTGCCTGCTGCCTGCCGCTACGCCTACTTGGCACTCTACTGCTTGTTCACGTCGCTGATGTTGTTCACCGTGACATTTGGGGGGGGAACGTGTTGAAGCAGACGCAACACAGATGTTCCCCTGTTTGATCAATCGCAGCCAAGCGTCTCCATTTTCCTGCATTTTACTTCTACTTTGGGGGGTGGGAAGGAGGTGAAGGAAAAAGTGCTGATTTTTGTTTTGTACACTCGGGATCCAGCGAGGGTGGGCCCCCACCCAGTCCAGTACCCCAGGTTAACTGTGTTCATTTTTGGATTTGACTCTTAATGGCGAGGCGCAGGACTCAATGTGGAGGAAATGGAGCATCCAAGCACTCATGTGAGAGATGGAGCCTTGATTTCCCTAGCATCTGGGTCGTGTGCACTAGCAAAAACTGATATTCATTTCTTCTCCTCCTGCTCAAATTCGCCGCTGTCCAAACCTCTTTCCTACCGGCCAGCAGGGACGCGCGCGGTCAACAAATGGTCCTGTATAGGATTACACTCCTCATACCTCCTCCTCATCCTCCCGCATAGCCATCCGGCGGACAAGACTGTTCTACTCCACTGCCCTCTGACTTGCCTGAGATGATGCACCCTCCTTGAGAGCTGATGCGCCACCTATTGCACTGCTCTGGACCGTCGAATCACTGAGCCTAATGAAGAGAAAGGGACCCACGATCATACGATTGAAATTTGTGAAACTGTGGGCCTTGTGGATAAATATTGAAGGAGAGAGCAGAGAAATGGCTCAGTTGGTACCGCATCTCTGTGTCCGTTCCTCACTCTCGCGGGTGGCGGCGGCGGGGGGGGGGGGGGGGGGGGGCGGGGCGGGGCGGCGGGGGGGGGGGGAGGGGGGGGGGCGGGCACCCTGTTGTTTCAGAGTGTCAACGATCGTTCAAGAAATAAGATCACTCTAAATGATCATGCTGACCGAAGGGCATTGTGCGCACTGCCCATTTTTGGTTGGCTTCTTCAAAACTGCAAGGATGGTGCAGAGCTCTTTCAACCTGCTCCACATCTCGGTGGTTCAACAACACGGGTTCCAGTACCGCTGATTGTCAGGCCATGTTGTCACTTCGTAACTCGTTTTACTGAGCTTTTATGTGGCATTGAGCTGCTGTTGGCTATTGCCACAATTCAGCTGGAGCATGTGGAAGGGTGGATTTCCAGCGTTCGTGCGACTTTGCCACGTCAAACAATGAGACGGTTGGAGGGGAGGCCGAGCTGAAGCTCGCATCGCTAGCCAAGGCCCGGGTCCCGGGGACGGAGCAATGGGTTCTGCGAGACGGCCCGGACATCCGGATGTGCGAAACTCAAGACCTCGAGCCCTTTTCAGCAGAAGTCCGAGACGCCGGGTTAGTCTTTAGGTAATTTCTGGTACGACCAAGGTTTCTGACATGTGCCAGGCATGGGATGATGATTCCAGCATACCGATCTTAAGGGCGGCCAGTCAGATTTCGACCGTTTATCACACAACACCTTGCAATGGCACATAGGTTCTTGTCACCCAGCCAGCGCTCGGTCTCGGTGGCATTTGCTTTGAGCCGTCCACAGATCTGGGACCTGTGTGTGGAACGGTCTACAAGCCCAGAGTAAATTTCAACACCCACAGCTGGTGTCTCTGGGCACGTGAGTGCACACCAGAGGACCTTGGGGGAGAACTGAGCCCCTGCACCCATCCACCTGCGGTTTAGACAGAAGAGCGAGCTACCCGTTATGTTCCTGTGCGAGCGCTTGGTAAGAGCCACAATCAACCCCAAGAGACATCCACCCAGTCACCACAGTGAGATGTCACAGAAGGAGTATTATAGCAGGCCATTGGCCGTGCTTACTAGTCCATGTGCTCAGAGTGGTCAGATGGACTTTTCCGGAAAGATGACAGAAAAACGCGCTTTATTTGCTTGAAAAATTTTTAGATTGACCACGTGGTTGGCCCAGGGCAAGGGACCTAGGACGATTTTCCTGGCAAAAGAATGCCTGCTCGGCATTGGTATTGGGGCGCAGGCGAGGGCCATGACGCCCCCATGCGCGGAACCCACATCTTCGTCCACCAGACGGAAAAGGCCTACACTTTCAAATGCCAAAAGACCTGGCAATGCCGACATTCTGGCTTTTGGCATTTGGGATGGTTTGGGTTAATGTGTTCTTCTGCTCCCAAACCTGGAAAGACAGAAGGCTGGATTGACTAGGATGGCCGCCCGTACGGCGTGCAGGTCTGTAAAACTGGCAAAGGAGAAGGGGTAGGATATGGGTCTCTGGTGGTGTCTAGCGTGGTATCTCGGGCGACAGGTGGTGTCTGAAGCGGAGGCTGATCACTGATCCATGGACTATCTCTGAGAAGACATGGCACAGCTGAGGACATTGAAATAGCAGCCCAAATGTCAACTCGTGTTTGTAACGCGCAGACACTCTGTGGGATAATCCTTTGTCTGAAAAAGTCCTCTTTGATGGACAAAAATGCGGGTTGGGGTCAGACAGAAGGCATGTTTTTAAAAGTTCAAAGAGGATGACTTTAGTCTGCTCTGACGCCCAGTTACTGATGCAAATCAGAGCGAGGAGACAGGGAAGCCGGTCTAATCGGCAAAAATCACAGTCGGGCGGCTTTTTTCCGCGGGGCCACAACCCAACCAAAGCCTTGCAGGCACCCAACCCCCCTTCTCATGCTTGTAATGTTGCCGCAGCTTGCTGGACATGCAGAAAGCGTCAGGGAAACGACCAAGTCACCTGTGTTGATGATCGATGATGGATGACGACATTGCGGACTCACATCGTGGGTCTTTCCGCAGAATTGGCTTGAGAGCGCTCATCAGTGGTCGTGTAGGAAGAAGATGGGGTTGTGTCAATACCGTACGGTTCCCGCCACAAATGGGGAGTGGGCGGTCGCAGGAAGTCCGCTGCTGATATGTATTCGCCCAGCCAGCCAGGCGCAATGCCACTTCGGGTTTCACCAGCATCACCCCTCAGTGCCCACGCTAGGAACTGCCCCAGCCTTCAAGGTCCTAGCCCCCACTCGCCCGCGCCCTCCTCCCCAAAAGCCCTCCGCTCGGTCCCCCCCTCATCAGCACACACAACGCAACTAACGCAAGACCCATGACCGGAGTCTCTCAGTATCCCCCGCCAAGTCCAGCGCAAAACCCCCACGCCTACCCCGAGCCCGCGCACCGCCCACCTCCTCGCTTTTCGCACGTCAAAAAAGGTCCAGGAACCTCTCAAGCCTGGGCCTTCTTTGAGCAAAGCCGTTGATCTCAACCAGCGTTGTCATATGCGATTTTTGCACTAGTCGGTTAACGCATAAGTAGAGGCAAGAGAAACCTTAAAGCATGAAGAAAGAACCTTTAACGTTGGTCTTTAAACCACCACCCCACCAACATGTATCCACAGTCTCACATTGCAGCTTCGAGCACGACCCAAAATGCAATGAGTTGAACATGGAACCGGGAAAAACTTGGCCAAAAAGGCCAGACCTCCGACGCCGGGGGCGGCAGTGCAGGCGCCTCCAACCACTGTCACAACCTCTGTCTTTCGGCTCCATCCTACCTCCGCCCACCACCAAGCCGTCGCGCCCAGCTGCCCCATGTCTATCAGAGTCATGATTAATGGGATCAGCACTCCCCGCCTTCTGCCCTCCACCGTCGCCGAGTACCACCAGCACCACCAGAGACCCATCCTACACCCTTCTCCCTTCCACAGCTTTTGAACGACCTGCAACCGTACAGCCGGCCAGCATCCAGTCTAGCAGACCAGCCTTTGTTTTCCAGGTTTGGGAGCTGCAAGAAACACTTTAATCACCCAAAACAACAACAAAGCAAAAGCTCTGAATGTCAGGCATTGCCAGGTTTTGGCCTTCCCTTGGAAATGTTTGCCCTTTTCCATGGTGGCACCACAGAAAGGGTTTCACGCCATGTCATGGCCCTCTCTGCCTGCCCCCCCCCAATACAGAATTGCCGAGCAGGCATTCTTTGCCAGCAACAGAAAAGCCCCACGGTCCCCTGCCCTGGACCAGACAGTTGTTCTGTCATCTCTAAAATTTCAAGCGTATTGTTCGTGTAGTCGTTGTTGTCTGCATTCTGTGGCACGGGAAACAAAAAGTCCATCTGACCACCGGACACATGGACTAGCAGTAAGCACCGGCAAGGGCCTCCCGCTATATCTCTGTGACAGCTCATGGGTGAGCTGGGAACGGGTGGATGTTCTGGGGAGTGATGGTGGCTCCTCAGGCTCAGGAGCATGCCCACGCTCTCACCCAAACGGCAAGGGGATGGTTGCAGGGCTCTTTCCCCAAGGTCCTCTTGGTGGCAATCACGTTGCCAGAGGAAACCAAAGCCGTGTTTGAAATTAATCTGTCTTGGATACCGTCCCCACACAGGTCAGGAGCTAGTGGAAGGCTCTCCGCAAAAGAGACCGCACCGAGCGCTGGCTGGGTGACAATGAACCTTGTGCCAGGCAAGGTTGGTATCGGGGATCGCATAACGGCGAATCTGCTGGCCGCCCTCTTTAAGATCGGTAGGCATGGAGAACAATCCTTGCCTACGGCCACTTGTCTGAACCTGGTCATCAGAAATTTCTAAGAGTACGGGTTATGGACTGACTGCTGAGAAAGGCTCGAGGTATGAGTTTGCACTTCCGTCGTTCGCACCACTGCATAGTCCGCCTGGCTGCGTTGCCAGCGTCAGTCTCTGGGCCTCCCCGTTCAACCGTCTCACTTGTTGAACGTCGGCAACACGCTGGACATTCCACCTCCCACATGCTCCAGCGATTGTCGGCCAGCAGCCGGCATTGCAATCTACCAGTACGAAAGTTGACACAATGGCCATGACAAGACAGAGCGTGTTTATCTTACGCGCGACCTCGCGGGTGTTGTTGGCCAACGAGAGTGAGACGGTGAAATGGCTCTGCACCATCCTTGCAGTTTTGAAGAAGCCCACAAAATGGTCAAGAAGCAGGGGACAATGCCCTTGTCAGCATGAGCCAGTGTGGATGATCTTAGTTCTGGAACGATCGTTGGACACACTGAAACAAGACAGTCCCGCCAGCAGAAGGCGGGAGGGGAGGGAAGGAGGGACGGACACAGATGCGGACACGGAGCCTTTCTCTCCGTCAAATCCACAAGGCCCGACAGTTTCTACAATTTAGCGGTCTTCATTAGGCAGTGGTTAAGGGTCCAGGGCTAGATGCAAGGTGGCCCCGCATTCAGCTCTCAGGTGACATACTCTCAACGGCAAAGTCAGGGGATGTGTTGAAGCTGTGCCGGAGGACAGCGGACGGGGAGGACGCGGGAGTGGAGCGAGGAGGCAGAGCGATGCCGGTATATTATTACTGAGACACCCGATGTTACGAACGTCCCTGCCTTGGAAAGGGTGGGCGCAAATTTGAGGCGGAGGAGGAGATGAGGGGGGAGATCAGTTTGCTCAGTGCCCCATCAGGATCTTCTTCCTCGACCAAGCAAGGCTTGGAAAATCAAGGCGATCATATATCCACAATGAAGTGCTTGGAATTGCTCCATTTCCTTCCTACTTGGATCCTCCGCATTAAGCCATCAAAATGAAACAACAGTTTAACTGAGTGGCCGGCACACCCTCCCCCCCCAATGGTACCGGTTACCAAAAAACAAAACTCCCGCACACACCACTTTCTTTTCCACCCAAATAGAGAGTAAAATGCAAAGGGAACATGGAGACCTGGTCCAATGATTGGATCAACTGGAGGAACATCTGCTTGCGTAGCTCTGCTTCCCACACCCCCACGTTCTTCAAATGTCTCGGGTTGGGCAACAAGACATGAGACCTTGACCAGCAGTATAGAGTGCCAAGGAGCCGTAGCAGGCCAGTAGCAGCAGCGAGCACGCAAGGTGGCAGAAGCTACATGGGTGACCTTAGGCGTCGCGGCAATCTTATTTACCAAACCATCCACAAAGCATGCAATGCAGGGCAGACATACAACACCCAGTGACCAAAGCTTTAGATCATGGTAGTGCACGGACAATACTGAGTACTCCTCAAACAACTGATGTTTTTGTATGTGGTTCCGGGAACCCAATTAGGACCTTATGGGTATCCAAAATGGACGAATGGACCGAGCTGAATCGTCCATCGCCTTGAGTTGTTGTCCTGCCCAGCAGACAGCGCCATATGCTGGAGCAGACTTCGGCACCAGCCAGAGGAGTCATTACAGACAAAACGCATCGGCTTTCCACAGCAGATAATGTGGCCAGATTGGGGATGGATTTCTTTTGACTTTCATAAGGGATGAATAAGGCCTAATGGATCTCTGATGTTGTTGTGTGGACCAAATTGCCGTCGGTCACCCCGATTTATTAGTTTAGTTGCTTGTCTATTCACCATTCCTCTCCAAACTGAAATGTCACCCTCTTCACTCTTGAAAAAAACTTATTTTTTAAATTGATCATTTTCTTTCTTTGGCTAATTTTCTGGTGTTACTCAGTTTCCCCAACCAGTTCATTTTGATGTTGTTTTGATGTGAGAGACTTGTAGTAAAAAGACACCAAGGTTCATGACACCCCAAAAACCATATTCCATTTACCACTTAATCCTTTAGAATTTTCGCTTTCGTCATGGTTTGTGGGGGCGGTCATGTAGCCTCACAATTTTAACAGTGGATGAGAACAACGGAAGAGGTCATATTCTATAATTTTTATGGGGTACGGTCAATGTGGTTTCTGGGAGGCAGAGATACGAGCAAATGATTATGGATTCCTTTGAACAGAAGAAATGTGGATTTATTTTTTTTATGTGGCATTTTCTTCCATCCACACTCCTCACAATTTTAGTTAACAGTGGCTAGGAAGTCTAATTTCTATAATTTTTGTTGCGGGGCCCAGGGTCATGAGCTGGAGATACAGACAATAATTATGGTTCCTTTTGACAGAAATAGTGGTTTTATAGTGGCATTTCTCCCTCACAATTTTTTAACAGTGGATGCAGATAGTCATATTTATAATTGTTTGGGCAACATTTTGCTTTGAGTTAAAGCTATTAATCATGGTCCTTTGGACACAGATAATGTGGCTTCTAAGTGGCATTTCTCCCTCACAATTTTTAACAGTGGCTGAGAATGTCATTTTTATAAATTTTTTGGGTCAGGCTGCTGTTGATATGCAGCGAAAATACTACAGGGTCCTATTCTTAAAAAATAAAAATGTTTGTTTCTAAAATAGACATTTGTTCTTCACAATTGTCAAAAGTGGCTCAATGGGTCTTGTTTTGAATTTTGGGGGCATTTGCTGTGACATGCAGCTATTACTAACAAGGTCCTATTGATAAAAAATGTTGTTTCTAAAAGACATTTAATCTTCACAATTTGACCAAAGTGGCTCATGCGGTCATGCTTTGAATTTTTTGGAGGCATTTAGCTGTGACAATGCAGTCTATACTACAGGTCCTATTATAAAAAATGTTTGTGTCTAACAGACATTTTACTTCACAATTGTCCCAAAGTGGCTCATGGTAATGTTTTTGATTTTTTGGGGCAATTTTGCTCTGTGACAGCAGCTATACTACAGGTCCAATTATTAAAAAATGTTGTTTTCTAATAGACATTTGTTATTCACAATTTGTCAAGAGTGGTCAAGGGTGATGGTGCTGTCAGAAACCGGAATTAGGTAGGACACTGTTAATGAACATATATTGCAAAATGACCATTGTTTTTGCTAGTTCTTTAACATAGCTTTCTATCCCTGTTTTGAGTCTACCCTTTTAATATAATTAAAAAAAAGATGAAACTTAACAGACATGGTTGGGGATTCCATCCCCTACTTTAAAAATCTGTGTTTTTTCTGAATTAAATACTATAAAACTTGCATGTACAAAATTGCTGTTAAAAAAAATTCCTTCTGATTTGTACAAGGGGACGGGGACGGAAAACTGGAACCAGATGTAGGTTATTCAGCGAGGACATAGAGAGTATGGAGAACGGACAGAGAACTAACAGTACTCAGAGACCATTTCCTCAGCACGTTGAGTAAAATGAGAAAAAGAAATGCCAAGCAAAAAGGGCACCTGGGTTGTAACAGGCAGGCATTATAACCACAGTATTTCCAAGTTGAACGGCTCAATTGTTGTCCGCACTCATACGGCAGGGGCAAGGTTATCCCAGGTCTGACCTGTGTAACTGAGGAAGGCTGTGAGTTATCACACTTCCGCTTCCGCTCTCTGCCTTCAGCACACGAACAGTTTTCGTTGATGCTCGTCATCTGGGCATTTTACCTGCGTGTATTAATAGATCGCGGAAGCCAGCCTGGGCTCTCAACGCCACCCACTGTAACTACGGCCCTGGGTCATGCTGTGGCACACAGGAAAGGTATAGTTCAATGTTCCAGTTCAACTATAAATGGTCGGTTGAAAGACTTCTTTTTCCCCGGCACTTTTTAATCTGGGGGTCAGACAGGTTTAATGTTCATACTGCGGTCATAGGACAGGTATAGTCAATGTCCAGTTCATACTCTTAAACATGGTGTTGAAAGACTCCTATTTCCGGCACTTTTTAATCTGGGGTCAGGACAGGTTTAATGGTCATACTGCGGTAAGGACCAGTTCTAGTCAATATCCAGTTTTCAACAAAATATGGATGTTCAGAAAAACTACCTTTTTCGGCACTTTTTAATCTGTCGGTCAGACAAGTTTAAGGGTCATCTGACGGTCCAGGCAGGGTTTGTAATTTCCAGTGAAACTTTAAAATGGTGGTGTTGAAAGAACTCCTATTTCCGCGCACTTTTTAATCTGTGGGGTCAGAAAGGTTTAAAGGGTCATGCCTGCGGTCCAGGACAGGGATTCGTTAATGTCCAGTTCAACTAAAAATGGGTGGTTGGGGAAAAGAAAGATCCTTTTTTCCGGCACTTTATATTCTGGGGGTCAGACAGGTTCTTAATGGTCATACTGCGGTCAGGTCAGGTTATAGTCACAATTTCCAGTTCAACTAATATGGTGTTCTTTATTTCTCCTTTGTCCCGGCCTCTTTTTTTGGGAGCAGGTATGCAGGTTTTTTGGGTCAGCATGAGGCTAACTGGTATGCCGCCGGGCCGGGATTGTGGAATGGGATTAAGTTTCTGGGGGGGGAATTCTAGTTCGTCAGGAGAGGAAGGATAGGGGGTTTTCTCCGGTGGGGCGTCATCATCGAAACGATGGGGCTTGTTATCGGGGGGTTTTTTTTTATTTTTTTTGGGGTTTGGGGTTTTTTTTTCCTTTTCTCTTTAGGGGGTATCTGGCTGCGTTCTATCATGGACAGGGATATTCAATGTCCTGTTCAAGTGTTAAAATGATGGTTTCAAATAATACTGCCTTCTGGCACTTTTTAATTTTGTGGGTGAATGCAGGGTTAAGGGTCATTTTGCCTGTGGTACAAGACGGGATAGTGAATGGTGATGTGTGACTTTTTTTCTGTGGCTTTTTTTAGCCTAAGTGTTGTGCCTAAGATGTAGCAGGTATACATTTTGACTGTTTGTGGCTGTTAATTTCAGTTCTCCAGCCCTGTTTGTGGGTGTAAGAACGAAGCGTGTTTGGTGCTATACCATAGACTTTAATGGTCATTTCGGAAGATGATTCCGACTATCGAAAAACTTTTATTGGTCGGCCGACTATCGACTATCGCCCGATGTCGATAGCCAACGTAATTGCTCAACATTATTGCTAAGTAAATTTAAACCTAGATGTATAGTTTACTCAACATGCTGTAAGACTGTACCATTAAAGGGGTATTCCCATCTTATCAATTAGCTTTAGAAAAATAAGCATCATTAAAGGGTATTCCCATCACACCAAGTGCTGCTGGAAGGCCAATTACTTTAAAGTAAGCAATTTTCAAAATGCATGTTATTACAAAATATGTATGCTTTACCTAATACAGGCCTTTTTTTGCACCTTTAACTTGCTCTCTTGTCTTCATGATTGCAGACCAACACTGTATACTTTCAGTTGTGGCCAGTAATGCAGCGTTATCAAAGACTGACTGAGACTAAGTTTCTGTTTACACATGAGCGACAATGCACGTCTCTACTATCCAGGCCAGGCCACAGGAACTTATTCTCAGACAGTTTATGATAACGCTGCACTACTGGTCACAACTGAAAGCACACAGTGGTGTTCTGCAACAAGATAGCAAGTTAACCCTTTACCGTTACAGCTAGTTTTGATCTTTCCATTTTTTTAAAACTGAAATGTCACTTTAAGTGGGACTAACTTTTTGATACTTTTACCTATACATGTGATTCAGAGAATGTTTTCTCATGACACATTGGGTCACAAGTATGAAAACTGTCTAGGTCTAAAACTCTCTTTGTTGCCGATAGCAATTAATCAAAATGTCCCTTTCATTTCATATAGTACTCTGGAAAAATGAGGGCGGTCTGATTAAATCTGTTTTTCAGAAGGCACGGCAAAGAAAATACTGCAATCCTAGCAGTGTTTTTTTATTTTATTTTTAACAGCGCTCACCGTGCAGTATTCGTGACATGTTAGTTTTACTCTGTGGGTTGATACAATTTATGGCAATATCCAATTTATATATTTTTAATATTGTAGCACTTTAAAATAAAAAAGTGTTTTTATTGTGTAAAACAATATCTATGTTGTAACGTACCACTATATTCTGATAGCCATAGCTTTTTTTATTTTTCTGCATACAGGACTGTGTAAGGGCGCATTTTTTGCAGGATGAACTGATGCTTTCATTGGTAGCCCTTTGGTATTTACATGACTTTCTGATCGCTTTATATTCCATTTTGTGTACTGTAGAAAGAACAAAATTCGCAATTCTGTGACTGTTTTTTTTCTTTTTTTTTAACGCTGTTCATCCTGCGGGTTAAACCTGACATAACATGACAGAATTATGGGGTAGCTTGTTACGAACATGGCAAATATTCATACTTTATGTTTCAGGGTGATTGCCGTTGGTAAAGGGCAAGGGGCGTTGTACGTGTTTTAATTTTTTTGTGTGTTTGTGTCTTACATTTGTTTTCTTGTCCCTATAGGGACCTGTTTCAGTGCTCTTCTGATCACTTGTGCAATGAATAGCGCTACTGCTGTGCATTGTAACTGTCAATCACGGAGTGACATCATAGGCAGCACCGAAGCCTTTATTGGGCCTCCGGGTTGCTAGGGAGAGCATCGCCGTGATTTTGATGCAGACAGAGAGAGATTGACCATGGCGTGTTTAGGCCAGAGGTGTGAGGACGTCATTGGATTACTGCTGCCAATCAAGCTAGGAAACAAACCTCCTCTTAAGAGAAAGATGCAGCCAGACAGACTAAGTCAAGTGGAAATAAACTGGGAGATTAAAAAAACCTATTCAAGGGTTATACTTTGAATGTACCAAACAATGTATAAGATGAGGTACAAGAGGGCTTATTATTTATTTTCTCTTTATTTCTCTTTTTATTATCTACTTTCCATGACCTTTGGCTTAATTTGCATTCTTATATTGTAGGGTTAGTGGGGAAGGGATTTCTGAATAAGTCCACACTACCCATTAAAATAATGGAAGCAGTTTACTCATTATATATTCACAGTGACATCCATATACAAATAGGCAACACTGAATGTGGCTATAAAATGATGGGATGATGTATCCCTTTTTACTGACCTATCCCATTATAGGTGGGACAAGAAAAACTTTTGTCAGTGTCACATTCTGCCTATGCTACACTGGAGTGGAATTTGTGTGGCCAGGGCAATTTCTATTCCCCACCTCGTCCTATGATTCGTTAAGGCATTAGGCACATAGACTGCAGGGAACCCATCCTTACTGAAGCTCATCAATAGGCAGGTCTTGTGTCATACCCTGTCCCTAAGTTGGCTGCAGGGTATGGATGTCACCATAGTGTTCAGGACTAAATTTTTGCTATTAGCATCACTGTAAAGCTATAAGAATTGTTCAGCACATTTCAGTGGCCATCAAATAAGTATAGGATTGGGGCATATAGTTTTTAGAAACAGCATGTAACAACTCTAGTGTGGCGCCTGCATGGTATCTAAAAATGTAGAACTATTAAAGACTGTTTGATTCCCTTGTAAACCTACAACATGCAGGCATGTGTGTAAGCTTGTGTTAGAATGGTCTTATAGAAATAAGAAGCAAAATTATGTTATAACAAACTTTATTTATCATGTTTACAGATGGTGAGAAAGCAGTTTTAAAAAATCATCATGATCAAAACATGACTCCGCAGTGGAACACTATAGAATCATCCAGAACCAGCAAAGATACTATAGAAGATATTAACTCACCAGAGCAGTAAGTAGAACTTTTTATTGACACATGCTTTCTTTTAGACAGCGATGTTGAGGGACCTGACTTAAAATTCAGGAACTATTTATAAGTCTTTGAATTAGACCATTTTCAGTTTGGGATCCCAATTTGGGATGGCTAAAAACGTCATGTAAAACGCACCCCAAACATTTATGGTTGGTTCCTACACTGATCTGCATCCAAAAACTGGGACTTGCCATGTGAAATTATCGTTGAAAAGCATGTCGTCTATGTGGTTTTCAATGGCAGAATCCGACGAGTAAATTTAACTCATCGTGTGGATGTACCCTAGGAATTGCTGGTCATGGTTTAAAAGTAGATATAATATTTGGAAATAGCCCTATTGAATCTTGAAATGATCCAAGATTGCTTCAAAGTAACCACCAACTCACGCATGGTTTAGTATTAACAGCATTCACTTTAGGGAGCTCTACCATTCAGCAGATACCAAAAGATAGACTATACTCTCTGTTCCACAGACTTCATCGGCATTCACATGTACATTCCCTACACAGTACCACAGCAGCAGCCCTGCAGATTTGGCAAATAAAGTAATATCCTAATCTGGAGGGGAAGCTTTTGCTGCTTATTTTCTATAGGCGAAAGTTCCTTTAATAAACTGTAATATGATTAATAGCAGAGAAACTCAAAGTGATCTGCACTTTTAAGAATCATGGGTAGAGAATTTTTAAAAATCTGCACATCTTCACTTAAAAAAAAGATAATAATGAGAGTGTTTAAGCCCCATGCAATTAACCTTATTCTTGATAATAAGGCTGGAAATAGTTACACAGTTCATTCATGTAGAAAGAAAATTGCAGAAACACAGTACCTTAAACAATGGAAATTCCAACAAAGGATATTAATGTGTGGAGGTTGATAAAAATTACCAGGTTTTATCACTTTGGCTTTAGTATATCTTGATTACTTTTACTTTATCTATACCTTTCCTGAAACCTTCACTGTGGTTTTCGAAAGGGGCCTCTACAAAATGCATATAAGAGTTCTACAGACTGATTGAACAAGACATTCAATGTTCTGTGAGCCATTTACATTTAGGTTCCCATTTTGGAGGCTTAAAGGGATTGTCTCACCATGCTATTTGACAGAGTCACATCCAGCTTCAGACTCACATTTCCAGTTAGGCTGTGGCTGGGTTTACCGTAGTGATTGGCATATAAGCTCTGCTATTCCTAGCTGATCTTGTTACAGTGACATGACTGTTGGAGTTTTGTAACCTGTAGTGCACAAGACTACAGAACTCTAAAGTGTTAAAGCTTGTCATTAACTTAAATAAACAAGCTCCTATACTACTGATAACACTCAGCAGGGGGTGACTCACTAAGGTCCACCAGGCAGCTTGGAGCCATCAGAGCAGAGAGAGAGCTTAGAGAGGTAAGTACACAGGCAGTAGATAAAATCTCCTTTATCTCCTGAACAAAGCAAGGTCAAAACATCAATGTAATTGGTAATAGTCTTTTTTACCTTTGCCTTCATGTTTAAAGCCAATCAGTGTGGTGGGAAACCCCCTTTAAAGGGGTGTTCTCACCTTGCTGGTTCACAGAGCCACAGCTAGTCTTAGACTTGCACTTCCTGGTTATGCTCTGAGTGGGTCTATAGCAGTGACTAGCATATCACTTGTCATATCTTGTCACTAACTTAGATAAACAAGCTACTGTGCTAGTGATAACACTCAGCAGTAAGTGAGGTTTCCATGGTTGGTGGGCAGCTTGAATTATT
This sequence comes from Phyllomedusa bahiana, assembly GCA_025379985.1. Taxonomy (NCBI): domain Eukaryota; kingdom Metazoa; phylum Chordata; class Amphibia; order Anura; family Hylidae; genus Phyllomedusa; species Phyllomedusa bahiana. The sequence goes on along the minus strand of JAODAL010015561.1, from coordinate 11,533 downwards.
CAGAGCAGAGAGAGGTGGTAACCTAGAGAAACTTGTGTACATAAACAATAGACAACATTTCCTGTAAAAACTTAAAACAGCAATGTATTTGATAATAGTCTTCATTAACATTTCCATATATGTTAAATGCTAATCACAGTATAAACTGCTGAATAAAAATCAATAGGCCAACTACTTTAGTCAACAAAGCAGGTTATTTAACATGTTAGACATCTAGGGCCACATGTATGAAAACTGTCTAGGTCTAAAACTCACTTTGTTTCACATAGCAACCAATCAGAGCTCCCCTTTCATTTCAAATATTTCTCTTGATAAATGAGAGGGGCGCTCTGATTGGCTGCTGTGGGCAAAAAAGTGGTTTTGCCCCTAAAGTTTTCATATTTGGGGCCCCCTAATGCTTTATTCTATGCTTCTAGATCCCAGTTACTGCGTGGGCCTCAATGCAAATAAATGTTCCTAAAAATGGGCTTCAGAAAGCCGCAAAGTTCCATCAAGGAATCTCAGGGTTTTTTACTGATTTGTAAGGCCCAACTTACTTCCAGTTCCTTGGCAATCTTGCTGCAATTTTACTTGTTGGCCAATGTCATGTAAGGGTTTCCCTCGTGTGAAGTTGGGCCTAAAGTTATGTTGCACCGAGGTGTAAAACAGACAAAACATGTGGGGTGGTAAGTTAATCCTGACAAAACCAGGAAAAAGTACGCTAACCCCCAACCTTGGCCCAGGATCAGGGTTATGGTCCATATTTTGGCAACTGAATGCTATGGTTTAGTTTGGACTTTGATCTGATAGTAAATAAAACAATTGGGAAGGGGGGCGATTTCAAAAAAATTCGATTCGGTCACTTGGAAATTTTTCCCGACAAAATTCGTTTCGGTCCAAAATTATTGGGCAGATCGCTTTAAAAAGGGCTATTTCCGGGCTGACGAGTGCAGGGTGCTGTAAAACGTTGTTGCCATGCAAAATATGCAGGGGGTTTGGGTTTGGGTCTTATACAATTTTGTTTTTTAGTATGACAGCACATGACTGCCGCCGCTTAGAACGTTCACTTTAAAATCCCCGGGCACTTATGGGGGAAAAAATGCCCAAAAACTGAAGCAGGAACGACCCGATAAAGTCATGGCAGCAAAAGTGGAAAAAAAAAAAATGAGAGTCAGGTGGCAACATTAGTGACGAGTGTGGATGGGGGCGGGCACCCGCGATGAGGTCAGACAGTGGACAATGACTTTGGAAGTGGCAAAACAGTACCAGGCCGAGAGTGGACAATGAAACAGTGTGGAGGTCACGGTGGCAGCAGCATGAGGTCAGGCAGTGGCACAATGACAAAATTCTGGAGCTGGAAAAAAAAAGGAGTGGGGCCAAAGAGGGGTACAATGACACAGTGTGGAGGGCACGGGCAGGGCCGCAGCGATAAGGTCGGGCAGTGGAAATGACACGTGTGGGGGGCAGGCAGCACCCACATACGATGAGGTCAGACGGGCACAAGAAAAAATTCTGGAGGTGGAAAAAAAAAAACAGGGTGGCCCACAGTGTGGAGGGCACGGCAGCAGCCACGGCAGCAGCATGAGGTCAGACAGTGGCAATGACACAGTTGGAGGGCGCAGGAGTCACGCAGCAGCATGAGGTCAGGGAAGGGAAAAATGACATTCTGCAGGTGGCAAAATAGTCTTAGGCCGCAGAGCGGCACAATGAGTGAGAGCGGAGGCACGGCGGCAGCAGCATGAGGTCAGGCGTGGACAATGCAGGGTGGAGGTGATGACAGGGAGAACAGCTGAGGTCAGGAGGGGCACAAGAATTTGGAGGTGGAAAAACGTACCAGCGCAGAGGGGAAAATGAACAGTGGGAGTCATGGAAAGAAACAGACCCGCGCATGGCACATAGAGTGGCACATGACAGAGTTTTGAGGTGGGGGGCCCAATACCGTCCCTGGTAAAGACGGGGTAGGCAGATGGAGAAACTATCAGCAGATTTGTGGCATCAGGGGGGGTTGGCGGCATCAGAATGGGGGGGTGAGGCAGGAGTTTAAAACCCAGACTGACCCCCTAAGGCATTGGTGTGTGGAAATCCTGGCCGATCCCGTGATTCTCTTGACAAAGGTCAGTGTTAACTTTTCCCCGTGGACAAGCGGGTTTCCCCTTGGGGGTAACGATGGCCCCCCCCGCATGAACACCCCTTATGCCACATAGGGCCGGGGCAGGACAGTTCCCACTGCAAATCGGCAAGTTGCGGCCACACACCATTTTGGGGCCCCAGTAGTCCAGGGTCTTCTAACTGGGGGGAGAGTTGTCCAAGTAGGCCACAACCTGGGGGTTCAGGGAATGCTCATGTCCTGCTCTGCTGCTGTGGGGACTGCCCTCCTCATAGGCGGGTAAAGGGAAAAAGCTGCTCATTAGTGATCCGACTTAGGTTATGCGATGGAGCTGGTATGCCCCTACCCCCCACCTTCCCCCAGCAGCCGGGCGTAGTACGTGAGCGCTGAGGAACCCCCGGTCAGACCTGTCAGAGGGGCGATGGCCCGCAATAGGCAGGGGCCCAAACTGATTCGGGGATTTCCCTATATTTTAAATTTGTCTTCCCTTAATGCTGGGAAAAAAGGCTCCATTTTGGCCCGGGTAGCGAGGGTCCAAAGGGTGGAGAGCCAGAAGTATCCCTCTCCCGGATGCTGACTTTTCGGTTTTCATACCCAGGCAAATAAGCATGCTGCGGGGACATCTGCAAAGTGACCCCGAGGGGCCCCCTCCCTCCATTTCCACTGTATATGCCACGGTGCTGGGAGTCATCTGCCTCGTCTTCTATTCCATCCACCCTCCAGTGCCCCCTGTCCTCCTTTTGTCACCTGGGTAGAAATCCACTTTTCACCGACAATGCTTTGCCCCAATGTCCTCCTCCTCCCTCCTCCATTTCGTCCCCCCCGGACTCATGGGCCACGAGATGTAGTCGCCACATCCCCCAGCCCTGCCCGACAGATTTTTCAGCATTTTCCAGGACTGAAGCAGGGGGGAATGCGTTATTCACCCCGTAGCCCTGGGAGGGACAAATAAGTGGCCCCCTCGAAGGGCCCTCAACAAACGGTGGTGTAAGCATGAGCTCCCCTGGGGAATCAAAGTTACACAGGGGAGTACTTCTTTTCCCCTGGATCATAAAAAAATCGTTAAGGCCCTTTTTGTTCTTTACAGTCGGTCCAACATGTGAGGCGGGAAATTCCGCGGGGGGGAAAACACGCATATCGAGCGGTTGGGGGGGCGTTCTGCCGCTGCAATCGAGGGGGGTGTTCCCTGGCTTTGTACGAATGGATAAAGTGATGCACGTTTCGGGCCATTTTAGTGTTCTGAAGATGGTGGAAGACTTCGGGAAACCTTTTTACACCAGTTTGAACACGTGCGCCCCCACACCCCATCCCCCATCCCCCCCCCCCCCTCGGTGTTGTTTTGTAGCGCGGACACCATGTTCCCCCCATTTCCGTCACATGGTTCCGATTTGCAGTTGGCGCGGAGAAAGCCACACATCGATTTCTTTGCTGCATGACGCGGAGCAGTTCCCCCCCTGTGTGATTCGTTCCCCGAGGCAAGTGGGTAGAACTGGTGACACCGCTGTGCCTACCTGTGGTATGAGGGAGCAGTATTTGTGGAGGCTGAGATGGTGGTGGTGGTGGGGGGAGGGGAGGCGGACATTGGCGCAAGGAAAGCATTTTTTGAAAAGTGGAGGAGAAAGGGGTCTCCTGTAAAAGTTGTTGGGTGCCTGGGCGGGAAGACTTTCCCCCCAGTGGGCCGTAAAGGACATGTACGGGCCCCTGACCGTAGTTAAGCTCCAGAGTCCGCGCTGCCGTGTACCTTTGGGAACAAACCGTTAAGCTAAAGGACTACCCACTTTCTGTTCTAATATTTATAAAGTGCGGGGGTACTGCCTTTTTAAAAAGAAATTCGGCTTGGAACTCCCCACCCGGCTGGGACAAGCCTTTTAGTTCTCGAATGGTGCAGAGCCCCACCTTTGGGGAAAGGGGAGGGATGCGTCCCAAACAACTTGGACAGGAGCACGGTCAGGGGCTCCCCCTTGGATGGTTGGGTATGTTGTCTTTTACAATGCCTCTCTGAACGACTGTGGCGCCATGAGTAGCGAGGAGCAGAGATTGGCCCGGGGAGGATGTAAAAGGAAAAACAGCTGCTTTTCTGCAGAGGTGGTGGAGCCTTGACTGGCTAAATGGCATGCGTGCCAGGCCCGTGCTCTTGCAGCGGCGGGGATGGACCACCCATTGAGCCCGTTTCTCCCAGGCCCCCGTGGTGACGCTGATGTGTTGGAGGGCCGTTGTGCCAATTTTTAGCTCCCGGGCCCGCTTCATTTTCCCCACAGTTCTACATATACCCAATTCGGCCCCCTCCGGTGTTTAGAAAAAACTGCCCCCAAAGCCGAGTAGTGATTTTTTCCCCCAAAAGTCCCCCTGAGTGACTTTCTGCCCCCGCTGCCTCGCTGAGCCCCCGTGCCCCTATGTCTTGGACCTGCGAAGCGGGTTTTCTCCCCCTGGCCCCTTTGGGTCCCATCCCCCTCTGCTACCCCGTGGCTCAGGCCACCAACCCACTTTTGGCTGCGCCGCGCCGACGGCAAACTGAGCCCCTTTCCTGAGATGATGAAGCCCTTGCTTTTACCCGGTCCCCAATGCGGTCGGGGTACATTATTATTTGTTTATGTCACTACTTTCTCTCACCGGTCTTGGTAAGCGAGGCTGATTTCACACAGACCCCCCTGCCACTCTCCACATCTATACTTTGCCGCCCCTGCAAGAAGTGGGGGGTATTGGCCCCATTTTTTGCGCCAAGTAGTGCTGACTGCCTCCTCAAATTTTTCATCCTCCTATATGTGGCGCTGAGCCCAAACCCATAGTAGTCCTGGTGAGGGAACTGGATGGACAGAGGCGGGCTGAGGGCGGTGGGGCCTTGACCCCCCCGGGCCATGCCAACAAGTGTTGTGTCTGGGTTCCCACCCACTCTTGGCTGGGGGTTTTAGATGTCATCTGGGAGGAAGGGATGCCTAGTCAAAACCCAAAAAAGAAAACCCGGGTTGTGAAAACACCGGGCGTGGACAGCGGCGTTGTGGGCCCCCCCGAGTGACCCTGCGCGACGTCCCCTTGCTGTGTGCGACCTGGGCCCCCTTTCAAAAAGTTTGTGCCACTGCCCCTGCGTTGCAGAGCCTGCCACCCCCTGTCTGACATATGTTTGTTCTAAAATGTACGACACTGTTTTATGAAGCTATCTGTATTGATAATATAACACCCGTTTTTTGATCCAAAAGGAACCCAGTAAAAAGCTTGGGTAAAAACCCTTGGATATAAATTGCGCCCCCACAATGGCCAGGAAAATTTTTCTTTTATGTTGTTTCAAGCACTGTGTGTTTTACTAAATGTAAAAGCACAAACAGGTTAATTAAACCCTTTGCTTGTGAATTAGCTCAAGAAAAAAAATATATATTTTGGTGTTGAAAAAGACGGTTTATTTTTTTTCGCACGCAGCAAAAAAGTTAATAACCCCTGGATGTAAATTGCGCAATAGAATTGAGGGCCCCACAAATGTGCTTTGGGACGTATTTCTTTTGGGGTATTTTTACGCAACAAAGAGTTAAAATTGTATAAAATTTAACCCTTTTCTTGTGAATTAGGCTACCAAAAAAAATTTATATATTTGGCGTTGAAAAAGCGGTTTATTTTTTTCAGCAAGCAGCCCCCCAAAACAACGCTTTTTAACCCCCGGATTTTAAATTGCGCAATGAAATTTAGCCACCCAAAAATAGTAGCTTTGTGCGTGTTTTCAATGGGTATTTTTTACGCCCCACAAAAGAGATAAAATTGTAATTAACCTTTGCTTGTGAATTAGGTACCAAAAAAAAAATATATATATTTGGGTTTGAAAAAAAACGGTTTTATTTTTGTCGCACACCAGCAAAAAACGCTTAATTTTAACCCCCGGAGTAAATTTGGGAATAGAATTGGGCCACCACAAACTAGTAGCTTTGTAGGTATTCAAGGGGTATTTTCTACGCCCCCAAAAACAAAAGATAAAAATTTTAAATTAACCCTTTTGTTGTGGGGAAATTTGGTACCAAAAAAAATATATATATTTGGGGTTGAAAAAGACGGGGTTTTTTTTGTCAGCCCCCCAGCAAAAAAACGCTTAATTAACCCCTTTTGGGTTAAATTGCCAAAAAGATTGAGCCACACAAATAGTGCTTTGTAGCGTGTTACAATGGCGTATTTTTACAACCAAAAAAGAGATAAAATTTTAATTAACCTTTGCTTTTGAATTAGGCTACCAAAAAAAAATATATATATTTGGCGTTTAAAAAGACGGTTTATTTTTGTCAGCACCCGCAAAACAGCTTAATTAAACCCCCCCGGGTGTAAAATTTCGCAATAGAATTGAGCCACCCCAAATAGTACTTTGTAGCGTGTTACAATGGGGTATTTTCTACGCCACACAACAAGAGATAAAATTGTAATTAACCTTTTTTTGTAATTAGGCTACCAAAAAAAAAAAAAATTTTTTGTCGTTGAAAAAGACGGTTTATTTTTGTCAGCACACCAAACAAAACAACCCCTTAATTAACCCCTGGATGTAAAATTTTCGCAATAGAATTGGCCCCCCACAAAATAGTAGCCTTTGTAGCGTGTTCAATGGGTATTTTCTAGCCCACAACGAGTAAAAATTTTAATTAACCTTCTTGTGAAATTTGGCTACCAAAAAAATTTTAAAATATTTGTGTTGAAAGAGGTTTTTTTTGTCAGCAACCAGAAAACAACGCTTAAATTTAACCCTGGATGTAAATTGCGAAAAAAGAAATTTAGCCCCAAAAAAATAGCTTTGTAGCGTTTTACAATGGCGTATTTTCTACGCCACACAACAGAGATAAAAAATTTTAATTAACCCTTTTCTTGTGATTAGGCTACCAAAAAAAAAATTTTATATTTGGCGTTGAAAAAGACGTTTATTTTTGTAGCCAACAGAAAAACAACGCTTTAAATTCCCCTGGTGTTAAAATTGCGCAATTTTAATGAGCCACCCAAATGTAGTTTGTGCGTGTTACAATGGGTTTTTTTATACCCCCACACAACAAGAGATAAAATTGTAATTAACCTTTGCTTGTGAATTAGGCTACCAAAAAAAAAAATTATTTTGTGTTTTAAAAAAAACGGGTTTTTTTTTTTCAGCACCCAGAAAAAAACGCTTAATAACCCCTGGAGTAAATTTGGGAATAGAAATTTAGCCACCCAAACTAGTAGCTTTGTGCGTGTTACAAAGGGTATTTTTTTACGCCCCCACAACAAGAGATTTTAAAATTGTAATTAAACCTTTTTTGTGAATTGGCTCCAAAAAAAAAAAAAAATATTTGGCTTTTTAAAAAGACGGTTTATTTTTGTCGCACACCGCAAAACAACGCTTAAAATTAACCCCCGGGTGTAAATTGGCAAAAGTTGAGCCCCACAAATGTTGTTTTTGCGTATTTAAAAGGGATTTTCTAGCCACACAACAAGGATAAAATTGTAATTAACCTTTGTTGTGATTGGCTCCAAAAAAAAAATTATATTTGGCGTTGAAAAAGACGGTTTTTTTTTGTCAGCACACCAGCAAAAAAAAAGTTAAATTAACCCTGGATGTAAATTGCGCAATAGAATTGAGCCACCACAAACTGTAGCTTTTTTAGCGTGTTCAATGGGTATTTTTACGCACACAACAAGAGATAAAATTGTAATTAAAACCCTTTTCTTTTGAACTAGGCTACCAAAAAAAAAAAAAATATATATTTGGCGTTGAAAAAGACGGCAAGCAGCAAAACAAGCTTAATTAACCCCCCGGTGTAAATTGCGCAATAGAAATTTTGCAGCCAAAAAATGAAGTTATTTGTATTGTAAAAACGCGGTTTTTTAAAGAAACAACAGGAAAATGGGTTAGATCCCACTTGGATATTGAATGTATTGCAGCTGGTGGACGCCACTGGATTTCAGTCCAATACCCCCAAAAAATCGAAAAAAGAAAATTCAGAGAACAGTTCTGAGACAAGCTGGCACCCCCCAAAATGCTGTGTAAAAATCAGTTTTAGAAAGCGCTATCACCCCCAGCAGCACCCTTCCCTGTCAGTTCGTGGAGGAGTGTGAGTCCCCGCGGCGGCGCTCGGTTTATATAGGCGGTGACGTCACAGAATCCCCCCGGGCTTGATTGGGTTATTCTGCCTGTCAGCAGGCTATGCCTTCTTCCTCCCCGAGTGCTTTGCCCCTGTAACGCCATGTGCTGCACCCTTTTATCAATGAAAAGCACACTTGTTCCCCGAAGTACCCCCCAAAGTTCGACTTCGTTCCGAACCGAAGTTTTCCTGAAATTCTAAACGAATTCCACTTCGTTAGAATCGATTCGCCCATCTCTAGCAACAATACTAATCAACTTGTGGAAACGGTTTTAACAGCAATTAAACTGTTAGCAACTCTGTGCAAACCAATTTAGAAGTTCTATGTTCAAGAGTGTCATTTGTGTCACTGGCTCTGGGCAGAGATCACAGGAGTATTTTGAGGTTATGATTATTCATAGTATTCATGTTTCCCTGATAAAGGCTTCTGAATGGTGGCTAGCCTTTATTGAAGCTCCCAAATGGAACTTAGCCTGTCACCCCTGTAGTACAGAAAAGAAGCAGCATTACCATTACCTTCTCAGTTTTATTAATTATGAACATTTAAGTTAGAAAGAATCATTCAAGGCTGCATTTGTAATATTTCCTATTATCTAAGTAGATTCAGCAATATATCTACTTTAATGTGTCTGATTTATGTCCTGCAACTGATGAAATACGTAATATCAGAAAAATAGCTATTGGGTTTGACTCCCCCCAAAACATGCAACTACAATACCTATTATATGTGACTATTTTTTACAAATTAAAGTATTTTTGTTGTTGGGGAATCAGGAGTTTTGTGTTTATTTTTTATTCCTTAGTGGAATACTCTGCATGATGTGTGCAGGCTCTGATGAGTGGAGAACTGACATCCCTGTCTACTGCTTTATCTATCAGCGCAAAGCAGCTTTACAAACATAGAGGAGGCGTTGTTAGTCTCTGCACCTATCTCCCTGCCAACTGATAGGTGGAAGATGTATGCAACCCCCTCTCCACCACAGCGGGAGGCAAAGGAGGGGGGAGCACACAAAAAATTAAATGTTTTTTAATGTTTGCTATGAGTGCCGTCCCAGACACCGGCCCACGAGTGCCTGGCAGCAAATACGGCTCTGCCTCTGATAATATGTGACTGCAGCTGATGAGACAGACCCTTCTATATCCAAAATACCCAGCACTCTTCAATGTAGATATAAATCAAGAGGGACATGTATTAAAACTGTCCCAGTGTAAGACTTTCTTTTTTGCCCATAGCAACCAATCAGAGCCCCCTTTCATTTTATCAAAGCACTATATGAAATTAAAGGAGAGCTCTGATTGGTTGCTATGGGTAACAAAGAAAGTCTTACACTCAGACAGTTTTCATACATGTGGTCCCAAATCTTTATGCTTCATTATTTTACACTAAAAACAAGACAGGTTGAAAAATTCTAATGTCTTCTTATATATTTCAAACCTCATTACAGGCTCTTAAGCATACACAGAAAATTAACAGATTAGTTTAATGTATATAAAAATAGATACAAACGGACTCCCAACTGCTTGTATCCATTTGTTATTGACTTCAATGTTAAAATAAAAAAGGATGGGTCCTTTTTAGTCACATTTCCATTTTTTTTTCTTGTTCCTTTAGCTAAAACAATAGCAGAGAAATGTACACAATTGTTTCTATTAAAAAAAATTAAATAGACAAAGTGGAGCCAAATTTAAGCAAATTGAAATCCTAAAAAAATCCACTGAAATCAATGGCCGACTGTTCTTTTCCATTTTTCTGATTCTAAGATGGAATAGAAAAATGGAAAGCTAAACACAAATTTTAACCAGGCTCTACCAAGTTATCTGGTAACATTTACATATTTAACTAGCTAGCATAGTTTAAAAAAAAAAGACTTGAGTCCCTTAAATTCAACCAAGTCAGTCAAGTTTAGCCAGTGGAAATTCTTCCATGTTACTCCATGTTACTCTGTTAGAAGAATTTTTCCTTACAGCTGCAAAACCTGTACTGGGCAGTGTCAAAGCAACAATAAGATCTAGAGTAGCTTTACATACACAAATCTGTTATAACTGGGAGTAGTTATATGGGAACCTTCATAAAATGATTTTTCCTGCTAATTTCCTTACACACAACCAGATTTTGGTCCATTTTTGAAGATTGTTGTCTCTAGTGACATTTTCTGCAATACCGGAAAAATCAGGCGCAGCATTTTATAACTATAATTTTCTTTTTGAAATGTAAGGAAGTTAAAATTATACAGTTCTTACGGCTCTTACATCTCACCCACACTTTTTTTTTTTTTGGTAGAGATTTGCAAGAAAAATGTTCTAGAATTTTATTACAAATTTGAAGATAAATGGAGTACCATATATAGAGTGTTCCAAATTAGTGTTATCACTTGTACCTGACGTGAAAGTTTGTATGCCATGTATGAGTTGGCATATGGAGGAAACGTGTCTAAAAGGCCAGCCTAGCAAGTTACACTATATATGTTATGTCATGTGCAGGATTCTAATACATTTGCCAACATATGCACAGTTAGGCACTATTGATAAATATCTTTAATTCCTTCCGTAAATGTGGTGTAAGTTCACATGGGCAGGGACTATGTACTGGGCCCAGGTGGCTGGTGCTGACTGATAATTGCAGATGACACCAGCTGTCAGCTACTGGGATCAGAGAGAATTCTAGTCCTGGCTGTTTAACCACTTAGATTCCATGGCTTAACCTCAGCATCTCAGCTATTATAAAGGAGAGGATTTCCCTTCTATGTTACCTAATCACTTTCCTCCTTCACCTACCGTACATTTGCAGTGTATAAACAGGTTGGGTTGGCAGTCAGGGGCCTATTAAGGTCTACTTGCCAGTTAACCAAAAATCACCATATACGATATAGACAGGGAATATAAACCAATACTATCACTGCAAAAAATATTTACCTATTAAAATATAACTTTTATTCAATATATCTAAAATATAAACCTACGCCCCTATACAATTACCAACATAACACTCTCTGATGCAACACTCTAGATCCCATCAATCAGCAGGGTCATCGCCCTGATAAGGGCGGCTCCGCTATATCTGACGTATAAGTTCGCTATATACAGTATGCTTAAATATGTTCCCAGCACTCCCGACGCGTTTCTCCCTAAAAAGTAGGGTTTATCAGGGGATTATAATGTAGCTGCTACAGAACCAGACATATATAGCATTGAATTATAAAACTTATTAAAGCATAGTGATAGACAATCGATACTTAGCTACTTGGCAGTTAGCATACTGCACATATTACACCCTGGCTTTGGCATGGTGTAAAAGAAATGCAGTAATTTCACACTATGCATCCGTAAATTTGTTTGCGTATAGCCAATGCTCTAGTGATCAAGTATCTTGGGG
>JAODAL010015560.1:0-83480 GCA_025379985.1 Phyllomedusa bahiana | reverse complement strand
TGGTTTGGAAAAAGTGTAGGGTAAGCTTTGATGACGGGTTTATACAATTTACAATTTTGTTTCTCCCCATAGACCTTTAGATACCTATTTGGCATTCTGACGTTTAATCTAATAGGATTGGTTCAGTATTGTTTTTATTGGGTCTTGGTAAATAAAAGTTAGATTTTAGAGTGGGTTAGTGACATTCTTTCTGTGACTTTTTGAAATGGTATTAACCCTTTTGTAAATCTAGTATTTTTTCTGAGATTAAACTGTGTGAGCAGCAAGCAAATAAGGAATAGGATGGTCTTAAAATTGTACCCAAGGGCAGTATTATAGAATTTATATTCTTGTACATAGGAGGCAGTATTATAGTAGTTATATTCTTATATATAGGGAGCAGTATTATAGTAGTTATTTTCTTGTACATAGAGGGCAGTATTATAGTTGTTGTTCTTGTACATAGGGGCAGGATTATAATAGTTATATTCTTGTACAAGGGACATATTTATAGTATTATATTCTTGTAACAGGGGGCAGTATTTTTGAATTTATATTCTTGTAATAGGGCAGTATTATAGTAGTTTATTTTGTACATATGGGCAGTATTATAGTAGTTTATATTCTTGTACATATGGGCAGTATTATTTTAGTTTTTATTCTTGTAATAGGAGCCGTATCATAGTAGTTTTATTATTGTACATAGGGAGCAGTATTATAGTAGTTATATTTTGTAATAGAGGTCAGTTTATAGTAGTTATATTTCTTGTACATAGGAGGCAGCATTATGGTAGTTATATTCTTGTACATAGGGGCAGTATTATAATAGTATATTCTTGTACATAGGGAGCAGTATTATAGTAGTTATATTCTTGTACATAGGAGGCAGTATTAGTAGTTATATTCTTGTACATTGGAGCAGTATTATAGTATTTATTTTCTTGTACATAGGAGGCAGATTAGGGTATGTTATATTCTTGTACATAGGGGCAGTTATTATAGTAGTTATATTCTTGCCTTAGGAGCAATTTATTAGTAGCTATATTCTTTGTAAAAAGGAGCAGTATTATAGTAGTTATTTTTCTTGTATATAGGGAGTATTTATTATAGTACTTATCTTCTTGTACATGGGAGCAGTATTATAGTAGTTTTTTATTCTTGTTATAGGGCAGTATTAATTGTATTATTTCTTGTACATAGGGGGCATTTATTTATAGTAGTTATATTCTTGTACATAGGAGCAGAATTATAGTAGTTATATTCTTGTACATAAGGGCCGTATTATAGTAGTTATATTCTTGCACATTGAAGCAGTATTATAGTAGTTATATTCTTGTACATAGGGAGCAACATTATAGTAGTTATATTCTTGTACATAGGGGGCAGTTTGATAGTAGTTATATTCTTGTACATAGGGGACAGTATTATAGTAGTTATATTCTTGTACATAGGAGCGGTATTATAGTAGTTATATTCTTGTACATAGGGGCAGTATTATAGTAGTTATATTCTTGTACATTGAAGCAGTATTATAGTAGTTATATTCTTGAACATAGAGACAGCATTATAGTAGTTATATTATTGTACATAGGGAGAAGTATTATAGTAGTTATATTCTTGTACATAAGAGCAATATTAAAGCAGTTATATTCTTGTACATAGGGGCAGTATTATAGTAGTTATATTCTTGTACATAGGGGGCAGTATTTTTGTAAATTATTTCTTGTAATAGGAGCAGTATTATAGTAGGTATTATTTTGTACATAGGGACTGTATTATAGAAGTTATATTCTTGTACTTAGGGGGGCAGTATAATTTAGTTATATTCTTGTATATAGGGGGCAGTTTTATAGTAGTTTTATTCTTGCACATAGGTGCAGTATTATAGTAGTTATATTCTTGTACATAGGAGCAGTATCATAGTAGTTATATTAATGTACATAGGAGCAGTATTATAGTAGTTATATTCTTGTACATAGAGGTCAGTATTATAGTAGTTATATTCTTGTACATAGGAGGCAGCATTATGGTAGTTATATTTTGTACATAGGGGGCAGTATTTATAGTAAATAATTCTTGTACATAGGAGCAGTTTTTATAGTAGGTATATTCTTGTACATAGGGCAGTATTATAGATTTTTATTCTTTCATAGGGGGCAGTATTATATTAGTTATATTCTTGTACATAGGGGGCAGTATTTTTAGTATTTTATTTTCTTGCATATAGGGGGCAGTATTATAGTAGTTATACTCTTGTACTAGGAGCAGTATTATAGTAGTTATATTCTGTTATAGGGGACAGTATTTATGTAGTTTTATTTCTTATATATAGGGGGGAAGTATTATAGTAGTTATATTCTTGTACATAGGAGCAGTATTATTGTGGGTTTATATTCTTGTACAAAAGGCAGTATTATAGTATTATATTCTTGTACTAGGGCAGTTGATTTAGTAGTTATATTCTTGTACATAGGGGGCAGTATTATAGTAGTTATATTCTTGTATAGGGGCAGTATTATAGTAGTTATATTCTTATTCATAGAGGGCAGTAGTAACACAGGGTTTGTCTTGTATATACACTTTTTCAGTAGTAAATACTTCTTTATTGTAACTTTGAAAGTGGAACTATGGAAATGCTGAGTTTATTTTCTATTTCCTTCCATCATCTTTTCTGTTTTCCGTCTTCACACCTCTTGCTTTGTTGTCCATTATTTGGATTAAATTGCCTCAATTTAAGAAAGCATGGCAAACATCGAACAATATAATGAAGGATATTATGTTCAGCGCAATGAGGGAATTACGTCTAAATTTAGAACTTCATAGTGATAGAAGTTGATGGTTTCGCCAAATGTCTTGGGCTATCTATGTCTATAACACATACGTTTCTATTACATTGTGATTCAATGTATAGCGATATGATACACATATGTATTACATGTTTTCTGTTTATATTATATCTGAGCTGTGTTACCCTGGGTTTTTCTGAAGACTGTACTGCGGATAGGAGATGTGATGAGATAAGAATAGTCATTTATTATATGTTTTTATGCTTTGGTTTTTGTAGGTGATGCTCTCTGTGTGAATTGTCTATATTCCAAAATTAGCTACATTTTCTAATAAGGATCGTTGTCATAAAAATGGCCTTTGTTACATTAAATCGAGATGTTTATGCCGCCTGAATTATTAAGCAGAATAATTTGACCTTGTGGGGAGTTCACATGCTCTGTGTGTACACACGGCTTATAAAACATTTACGCACTTTCCCATTTGCATCATGTAGGAATCGGATCGTACAAAACTTACACGGGTTTCAATGTAAGTAGCCTCCTTGACAGGTAAGGTGAACCAATTAGGAAGCAATATAGTGGCAGGAGCTGACGTCTACCCGCCTTGTAAATCATTCCTAGCAAATGGCTATTTCTATACATTTTATGCAGGTAAGAAAAAAAAAGACAAACTCTACCGAGCCGAGCCCTATTGATTTTCCATGTAGTGTTTAATTTTTTGATTCACCATTGCTCAAGGTCATTCCTAATAGAAATTGATAACCGTGATTTGTTCTCTCGGCAGCAGTTGCGTCTTCTTCTACGTGGGTAGGTCGTCTATATATCTGCCCGCCACTGTCTTTAATGGAGACTGTCAACAATTAAAATGGCAACATTTTTCAAGTCATCATGTCAAAATCGTAAGGTCGGCTGATTAAATTTTTTCCATATATTTTATACACGCTGAAAAATGACAGGTCTCTGGGTGACGGGGTTTGAGGTGACGGAAAAGGGCAAAGGGGTTGTGTGTATCAATCTATCTGTGTTTTTGCTTCTGGAGCATAAACTACATTTAGCAGGTGCTGCGAATGAAAAACCCCTGAACCAAGATTCATTAAAGTTCACTCAGAGTATAGGGAAATTTGACAACTGAAGGTTTTTATTACGGTGCTGATTGTTGTGCCGAGCTTACGGAATGCAATTCTTAAGTGCTACATTTTTTTCAATAAATGCTTTTATTCCCTTTTAACATTTATGAGAAAAAATCAGCAGGAAACTAGGAGAAGAAAAAAATCATTCTAGCTCTTCCAGAAATAAGTTTTTCCTAAGTTTTCACATCTAAGGACCCCCTGTGACGTCAGAGGCGAAGTGACTCATGTGGTACAATCTTCTGCCTTGAGGTAGAAGGAGGACAGTGGGTCAGGAAGCCATGGTGTGGTCATTATGAAGACATGTTGACATGATACATGAGCTAGACAAACCAGGAGATTTAGTTCAGTGAAGGGCAGAAGAGGAGAACTGACTTTGCTTAGTTCATTTGCTGGAATGGTTTTCGAGCACCATGTTGCATTTGCAGAGCTCATGAGTTACCAATAAATGGAAAACCCATAGAAGTTACCAACTTTGAAAACTACACCCCTAGAGGTTCAAATCTGTCCCTGTTCAGTTTGACACTGGTTTGACCAAACTTTTTTTTAAAATGGGGTTTGAGATATCCAGAACTTTATTGCTCATCCTAAGGGCCACATGTATAAAAATTGTCCAGGTCTAAAATTCACTCTGTTGCCCATAGCAACCAATCAGAGCGCCCCCGATCCAGAGCACTATATCAGATGAAAGGGGCGCTCTGATTGGTTGTTATGGAAAACAAAGTGAAAATTAGACCTAGACAGTTTTCATACATATGGCCCTAAGATGGGGCATTTTTGGGTTAATTTCCTGTCTGGCGGAATCGCTTTCTTAACACCTCTGAGAGCACCACTGAACTGGCACAAGAGAAAGTGGGAGGTGCACATAATTCAGATCATTGGCTCCTGGGAAAGCTGGATGGCCCTTTAAATGAACAAGAGTCAGTGTGTTCGAGCTATAGGTATTGGACAGCAGTGACGGAGCCAGAGAGCCACTGAAGAGGGGGCAGTTGTGCCGCACTGTCACAGTGCATGACGTGGACGCTGTTACGGACCGCAGTCGTGCCCGTGCCTCTGCTGCAGCCCCCCCACTAATAATTACCTACCTGTCCCTGCTCCTGTCTGTTACACGCTTCCAGCAGTGGTGCCCGCCTGTTTCCTCTGGCTTCCTGCTTTGTATTTAAAGGGACAGTGTCCCAATTTCTTGTCTGTGACCCATGGCTTTATAAGGAACTTCTTGCCCTTGCTCTTGGTCAGTTCGTTGTTGTTGTTCGATATAGAGCTTGATCCCTGGCTGCTGTGTCACTGCTGATTACCTGTGCATTACTAGTATGTTACCTGTTACCTGTACCAGTTACCTGTTGTATACCTGCCGCAGCACCAGTCTGCTATATACTAGCTGTCTACCTGTGCTGTACCAAGCCTGCTACTTGCCTATGACTGCACTATCCATCTACAGCTACACCTGCGATGTCCTTTTGTCCATACCTACACCTGTAGTGTTCTGTTGTCCATACCTACACCTGCTATGTCCTGTCCTGCACTTCAGCTACCTCTGCGAGTTATACCATCTATGCTCGCAGGGGCCCAGAGGATCCGCCATATACCGACGATCGACGGGTCAGTGTATACTGACACTGCCGGATCATGACACGCACATTGAGGCACAACGACAAATCATCACAACCGCAGCCAAAGAAACGAACAACTGTTCAACTTGTGTTACACAAGATATAATTCCTATGATGAAATAATGCATCGTAGGGCATTAGAGTTTTGGATGAGCCATATTTAATGAACTGGAAAACCCCTTTGACCTGTTGCCGACTGCTCATAGACTGTTTACATCCAGGTGGTGGTTTTATATCTCTGCATAGATGTTCACTAACTAATTGTGCAGTGCAGGAGGGGTGAGCCGTCTGTCAGCGATAGGGTTATTACCCCGGGTTATAACCGTCTCTACCCTCCCAGTCGCTGTATATGCCCCGCTCAACGAGACTGTAAATACAGACTAGCAGGAAGCAGTGAGTGACATGACTTTCGAAGCTTGATAGTTAAAGATGCGCTGGGTCTTTTAATACTCAGCTCAGCTTTGCAGTTCGTTTAGGGTTTTCTTCCCTATCTGTTCCTCCTGTAACCAGGGCTTATCTGGCAACACAGTTAAAGAGGGAAAAAAAACTTAAAATGCCTCCCAGAGGTCTTTTCCTGACCTTATGGGTCAATAAAATGTTAACATGACTTTGCTTAGTTCAGTTTTGCTGGAATGGTTTTCGAGCACAAATATTAATGAAAAAAAACAGTAAGAACCAAGTAACTTTAACCCGAGGAACCCTAACATTTTATTTTACCAAGATTACATTCAATTACAAAACTTATTTCAGAGCCACTTTTGCTGTAACAAAATAAAATAATAATTAAAAAATGTGAAAAACAGACTTTTTTTTTTTTATAATATTTTCTGTTCTATTAAGAAAATAAAAGTATGTAAAAATGTCCCCAGGGGTCTTTTTCTGACATTATGCAAAATAAAGCAATAGAAAATGCACGCACACAAAATAAAATATTGTAGAAAAAATACATTAACAGCCCAAACCGCAACTTTTAGCCCCACCCCCAACTATCCAAAAACTTTATATCACCACAATATAAGCATCCATGACTGTAAAAGTGACAAAATGACAAAACTTATTTTTGAAACAATTTTGCTTTTAAAAAAAATGAATAAAAAAAGTTAAAAATAGCCAATTTTTTTATTTTTTTTTTACTATTTTCCCTTGCATAATAATAAAAAAAACTTATAACACAATGATAAAAAATAAATGAATTAAAAAATATGAAAAATAGAAATAATTTTACCTCGTATTATTTAAAAAAAAAAAAAAAGTGTGTAAAAACATTACCCTGCTGAAGGGGGCCCTGCTGTGATACCGCTGCCATTTTCTTTGTTTTGTCAAAAGGAAATGTAAATAATAATAATAAATGTATAGCAATAAAAAATAATAATACTGCGGGTCAGTATGATTATGATGAACTTTGTCTAAATTTGCTAAACTTTCTGAGACCAAGAACTTTTATTTTGGGCTGTTCGATGTCATGAAAGTCTGATCAGTGCAGGTCCTACCTTTTGGACCCAAACCTAAACAATATAACATTGTTGCAACTTGTGTAGTTTTACAGGGGCCCTATAGATACGGGGGTTCGCTGTTACCCTCACCTGCCTCCTGCAGGTGCATTCACCTGCTCTGGGGGGGTCCTAAATCGTTTCAGGGGGCAGGATATAGGAGCCCGTCAGGGGCAGGGGGCCAATAGAGTGGGGGGCGCTGGACCTGGTGAGGGCAGTCCTGGGTTCAAGTAATGCAGATGCTGCAATACACCTGTATTACAGGCAGCAGAAAGCAGATTAAAATCTCATGAACAGAGGTGGACGAACCATTGGTGCAACCTGTGCAGCTTTACAGAGGCCTAATAAGACTAAAAATAATAATCAAATATTAATAATTATGATCAATAAAAATCAATAATAATAATAACAATAATAAAAACAAAATAATAAGTAAATAGTAATAATGCTAATCAATGATAATAATAATAATAATAATAATAATAATAATAAATACAAATATTAACAATAATAAATAATAGTCAAAATAATAAGTAAATAGCAATAATGATAATAATAATGATAAAAACAAAAATAAATAATAATATTAATAATAATAAATAACAGTAACAATAATAATTAAATAGTAATAATGATAATCAATAATAATAATAATAATTAATAGTAAAAATAATAAGTAAATAATAATAATGATAATTCATATTAATAAAAAATAATAATATTAATAACAATAATAAATAATACTATTAATAATAATAAATAATAGTAAAAATAATATTGAAATAGTAATAATGATAACCAATAAAAATTATTATTATTATTAGTAGTAGTAGTAGTAGTAGTAGTAGTATTAATAATAATAATAATAATAATAATAATAAATATTAGTAGTAATAAAAAATAAATAGCAATAATGATAATCAATAATAACAAATAATAAATAAATAAATAACTCTGTAGCATAACAAAGAGAAGGTGTTACAGCATTCAAACCTGCGTGTACTAAGAAAAAAGAAAACGTGCCTGTTCAGGAAGGAGGATGGGTAAATTTGTTAAAGAACTGAATCACACCCCTTTTAACAATCTGCTCACTGATGTTATTAATGCATCATGTAAACTGTGCTGAGGAGTAGATGCCATTCATATCAGGGCATTACTAATACAATAAAGGATATGCAGTATTTTTTTTCCCCCTGTACTTACATAAAATGTAACAAAGCCAAACAATCTTCTAACGAAAAATAACAAACTTATCCTGGAATGTTTCTCCATAGACGTCGACCTCTCGAATATGACAATTGTCAGATACCCATGAGCTGCACATACATTTAAAGCATTCCCCTCTATTGATAGCACTGCGGCCTTCATCTGGTTTGCAATTGTTGTTTTAAACTAAACTGTAGTGAAGAACGAGAAAAAAAGAAAAGCAGACGTTGCGGCCTTGAAAGGAATGAAATAAATTGTGAGTCGGTGCATAAGGACGCGCGGCGCGCTGGCTATATGGACTGTTCTTCAATACAATCATATAGATGTTTTTTTATGACTGAGTTTTTTATTGGATTTTTATGACTCCTTTAAAATCCGGGTCCTATGTAACGAAGACCGATAAAAGATCTTGCAGCTTTTCCGCAGTTGCACATACATTGTTAAAAAACAATATGCTGCATCTGTTACGAGTGGAGGAGCGTTGGAATGTGATAAAACATGTAAATCGAATTTACTTTTTAAATATGACTTTATAGATGATCATAAATTCAGCAATTGCTTCTTAGTAGTGTTGAGCGATTGCGTTGGCTATCGAGATCGATCGATAGTCGATAGTCGGCCGCTATCGATAAGGTTTTTCGATAGTGAGCATCGATTATGAGTGATGACCATTAAAGTCTATGGGAGAGCAACAACACCTTCATTATTACACCCAAACAAGGCTGGAGAAGCTGAAATTAACATCCACAACAGTCAAATGGATACGTGCTACATCTTAGGCAACACACGTAGGTTATAAAAGTCACAGAACCTTTCAATTCACCTGTGGTGAATATAGAATTCTTTTTAAGATTTAAGTAGATGCTGCATCAATGAACAAAGCTGGTGTGCAAAGTCAAAAAAACACGTACCTGTTATGTTTGGTATAATAAACGGTATTTTTTGCACCTTTCAATTCACCTGTGGTGAATATAGAATTGCTGTTTTAAGATTTACGTAGATGCTGCGTCAATGAACAATGCTGGGTGTGCAAAAGTCAAAAAACACGTAACTGTTATGTTTTGGAATAATAAACGGTATTTTTTGCACCTTTCAATTCACCTGTGGTGAATATAGAATTGCTGTTTTAAGATTTACGTAGATGCTGCGTCAATGAACAATGCTGGGTGCGCAAAAGTCAAAAAACACGTAACTGTGATGTTTTCGTACGATACACGGTATTTTTTGCAACAAACAACCTGTGCTGACTACAAGATTGCTGTATTGTAATTTAACTGCAAGGTGGATATATCAACAGTCACAGGTGTGATGGTAAAATTGAAAAAAACACCTATCTGAAATGTAATACTAATAATAAAAGTGGAGTTTTTGCAGCTAACAAAGAGACCTGCAGTTACTAGAAATGATGTGTATCCAATATAAGTTCAGGCTGCCCAATATCCAGGAAATATTTCAATAGCAAACTGTTAATAATAAAGATATTCCACTACAATGTCTACACTAAGTCTTGGTGAACTTTATCCAGTGTTCTTTATAGATAGATCTTGTCTGTGTTCGCCCGCGGGCCTCCCCCCTCCCCCCCCGCTCCCACCGCATGAATTTACAGCGGTAGATGCTGCTTTAAACTTCTCTAGCTAACTACATAAAATGTTCAAATCTCTAATCTAACTAAATTGGAAGGATCACAGCTAATAGTAGAGGTTTCTCTGTGCAGAAATAGACTAATTTCGCTGAGCTGTTTGGCCACAGGCAGAGCGCAGGTCCTATCCCTATGAGACGCTGAGAGACACTGAGGCTGAAACAGGAATTCTATGTAAAACGAGGTCATGTGATTTTTCCAGCCAATCGCAACCATACACATCCCAGTCATGACGTCGCACACACATCTCACCCTGCTCTATTCTGTAATCTGATTTGCTGGCCGCCAAAATTACAGGAAGCGCCGAAAAGGCGCGATCTTAATTAGATGATGCACAGATTTTAACCTTAATTATCGCATGATCTGGAAATTTCGATCACCATAAAAACCTTGCCAATTTCATCTTTGTCGTTAAAAATTGCTCAACACTACTTCTTAGACTAAGGTTTAATTTCTGAAAATAAAAAATTTTAAAAAAGGAAAAGGTGAATTTTTGCTTTTCGTCTGGACTCAGATCCAAAGAGGCCGAGTCATCACCTTGAACTCTTTGTCATTTTCCTCAATCCTGGTTATTATTCTGGGCATTATCCAGCTAATAGGGGCCCCTGCCAGTGTCTTGCTGCCATGAAGGAGTGGACTTGGTGTGTACAATGTTAAATCGGTTCTATGAGTCACAGTGACATCAATGGCTTGCACAGGGGCCCTTTCCTGTCCTGTTTGGCCATTGCTCATGCACATTCTAGAAAACAATATTTGGTTCTACACATCCCAAAAAGTTTTTTTTTTTAAATGAGCATAGGTGAACACTCGTGCAGCAGTAACATACAAACACAATCCAATATCAGCAGCTCTACTAGCACTAAAAAAAACGATGAAAAAGGCACATAGGAATTTTTGGAAAAGCATTTCTGCTATTTAGGACAAATGAAAAATGTTTGAGGTTTTTAGATCAAAACTGCTTAAAGGGGTTGTCTCGCTACAAAGAATAGCTTTCAAATTGTAGGGAACACAAAATAAAGACATTTTCCAAATATATTGCTTTGTTCTTCTGTTTTCCCTAAGGAGATACAAGTGAATTTATGAGCTCCCTGGCTATTTCAGGTCCCTCAGTAACCAACCTGTAAACAATTCTCCCCCTGCTGTTTGTTCAATGAGATAACAGTGGGTGATGTCATCACACAGGTGGCTGCAGTGTCCTGTGCTGCTCAGCAGTAAAAAGCTTGATTTATGTAAAATAAACAGAACTGTAATTAGGGCTTTTGTTTTGGGGATCAGATAAGAAGTCCTGTTAGTAGTTTGAGAAGCTAATCTGATCTAATTAGCATCTGAAAGCATAGCAGGGCATGGAGCTGTACAAGCATGGAGCTTATGCAAATGAGTCAGTCTGAACCAGGAGTGACAGAGTATTTCATTCATGTATTCTCTGAAACTCTGAAGGGAGACAACTCCTTTAAGCCCATCTGCCAATCAACAAGGAGACCTCAATACAGGTGGGAACCTACTCTATTGAGACCTCTCTTGGTGCCTGTTCAGACCTCCACATTTCAGGGAGAGAAGATTCCAGCTACAAGTTACTCTGCATTGAATACAGTTTTTCATGTATTCTAAGTAGCAGAAATGCTTTTCCAAAAGTTCCTATGTGCATTTTTCATAGTTTTTTAGTGTTAAAGGGGTTGTCTCACTACATTGATTTATTTTACCTCAGTCCTGTTTTCTTGGTTTCACTTTGAATTCAGGGGCGTGTTTACTGGCTTCCACAAGGCTGAAGTAGAAGTAGCTATAGCAGCTGTAGCTGTAGCTGTAGCTGTAGCTATAGCAACCAATGCTGGCAGCCTATCAGGAGAGATAGAACAAGTCTGTAGCTATAGCAACCAGTGCTGGCAGCCTATCAGGAGAGATTGAAGAGGTCTGTAGCTATAGCAACCAGTGATAGCAGCCTATCAGGAGAGATCAAACAGGTCTGTAGCTATAGCGACCAGTGCTGGCAGCCTATCAGGAAAGCAAACAGTCTGTACTATAGCAACCTGCGGCAGCCTATCAGGAGAGAGCAAACAGGTCTGTAGCTATAGCGACCAGTGCTGGCAGCCTATCAAGAGAGATTAAACAGGTCTGTAGCTATAGCCACCATGTGCTGACAGCCTATCAGGAGAGATAAAACAGGTCTGTAGCTATAGTGACCTGAGGAGCGGATGCAGCCCATACAAGAGGGAAGATCTAGGAATAGGTAGGACACTGTTAATGGACACATATTGCAAAGTGACTTCTTTTTGCAAGATCTTTTTTGCAACATAAAATGCAGCGATCCCTGTAGTGAGACAACCCCTTTAAGTATACTTTTAAGAATTGGATTGATGGTTAATATAGGTAAATGATTTTAATCAAAATTACAGTCTGATTATTTTGGTTGCTATACTGTGTATGATTATAATTTGTGTTTTTTTCAGATCTTGTCTATAGCAGTTCATCCTGTTTTCAGGATTAGTAATTGTGATTGCTCTATTTAAATTACTGGCAGAATATCACCCAATTTGTGAGTCTTTGGGAAATTGATTCTTTTTCTCTATCAAAATCTCTGTGAGCACTACATGTACATTTGAATCTAATGAACTCTCCTATTGGTACGTTGACAGCTAGTAGCATGCAAAATGGCATTGCCAGATATAGTCTTCCTGTATGTAATGGTAGTTACTGACCCAAATCCCTTCCACCCTTCAAAATGATATACAAAAAAGCAATTTGAAGAGAACTGTATGTAAGGACTCTATAAGGACCCGTCTTGCACAGGGACCCTTTCCTGTTCTGTTTGGCCCTTGCTCATGCACATGGCACCTTCAGGCCCTCATTAAAGGGGTTTTGCCAGGACGTGAGTTCCTTACCTCCTAATCAGCACAAAGTAGAATATAAACAAATCATGCTGAGTCATGAACGGCTGCAGAGAGAGAGGGAGGGAATGAGCAGAGAGTGAGGAATAAGGGAGCGTCTCAAAACTTAACTGAAATAATAACATTACAACAGTGGATTCTCTATACAGCAAGACACAGGCTCATACACTGCACTTTCTCCACAGCCCCTTGAAGCTCATTCATTTTCCCTGTCATCAGATAAGGACGGCCTGTCAGCTCCTCTGGTCATGTCTAATGCAAGCTTTCAGGTAACTAAGGGGGATTGAGCAATGCTGCAGCTCTCAGAGTCTTCACTTTTTGCATACCTCCCAACTTTTAGATTTTGCAAAGAGGGACAGATTAGGCCACGCCTCCAACCACACCCAAACATGTGACATCACACAAAGGCACGCCTCTAACCACAAATACGTACATGCCAACTTTTTAGATTGCCAAAAAGGGAGACATTTTCAGGATTGCATTGTAGCCAATGATGAAATATTAAGGAAGTTGTTATGTGGTATACAGCAAGGAAGCAATCAGATACTTTGTAAAGCAAGAGAGTCGGTTTATTAATGGAAATCTATTTCCCAAATAAAAAAGAGGGACATTTATAGAGCTAAGAGGGACAGAGGGACAAGGGTTAAAAATAGGGACAGTCCCTCCCAAATAGGGACAGTTGGGAGGTATGCTTTTTGTAATCACATATATTTAGAAAAGTGATTAAATACCCATTTTGGAGGATCCCACGTCAACATTACATCGTGGCAAAACCCCTTTAAGCTGTGGTCTTTAGTTGCATTGCTTGTTTCCTATCATAAAGTTCTGGAAGTTGCAGAAAAAAGTTTTGGAAACTCTGGACAGATAAACCTGCTGCAAATGAGGTAGAATAATGTCTTCCATTACCCGGCATGGTGGTCCCAGTGCTGGGTCTGGCACAGTTCACCGGAGCTGGGAATCCAGTCATTGCCACCAGGTTAAGGCTCTGGGGACACTTGGATTTGCTCTGTATTAGGGCGCTGAACCGCGGGTGATAGAGGAGACAGATATGGTGCGGAGAGATCCTTGCAGCGCGTTGTCGTGCACCACTTAAAAGTCTAATGTATGAATAATGCTCCGTCTACACAACGGCCACATGTAAATGATACAGTCTTCCCGTGTCCTGCCCTACGCCGCACGCTGAACAAGTCCACTGACATAAGTTACCTTGTCAGGAGTCGCTGCAAAATTCATGAAACAAGATATGAAAGAAGAGTGGGGCGATGGCGGCCGGGGAATAGCCTGCGGGAACAACACAAGAGCGCCGGCTCCACAGCTCCCGTTCTTAAAGGGGAACTCCAGCCACAAGGGAAACCGAGGCAGCAATTCAATACACATTCTGTACCACTACCCGAGAGTGTTCAAGATCTCTGCTTGCTGCTGTTGAGTAGAAACCTTCATTGCTTTTTGAAAGGGATGAAATTCAGTCCCTCCCCCCATGATGGACACAGGGTGCACGGCCCATAATTTTTGTGTAAGGCCAGATTCACATAGTGCTGTTCTGTGGCATTTTTCAAGTGTATTAAACTTATATAGAGAAAAGAGCATCAAAAAGCAAAGAGAAAAAAAAAAAATGCAGCAAACGTGCAAGGAGTAAAAGAAACATGCAGAATAAGTAATGTATGTACAGGGACTGAACCAGCAGAATAGTGAGTGCAGCTCTGGAGGATAATACAGGATGTAACTCAGGATCAGTACAGGATAAGTAATCGTATGTACACAGCACTCCCCAGCAAATAGTGATCGAAGCTCTGGAGTATAATACAGAGTACACTCAGGATCAGTACAAGATAAGAAAAGTATTACACAGTGACGCACCAGCAGAATAGTGAGCGCAGCTCTGGGGAGATAAGACCGGATGTAGCTCAGGGATCATACAGGATAATAATGTATGTCAGTGACTGCACCAGCAGAATAGTGAAGGCCCGCCAAAGCCCTCTGGCGGACTAATAACAGGATGTAACTCTGATCAGTACAGGATAATTAATGTATGAACAGGGACTGAACCAGCAGACTAGTGAGTGCAGCTCCAGGGAGGATAACACAGGATGTAAACTCAGGATCAGTACAGGTAATTATCGTATGTACACAGTGACTGCACCAGCAGAATAGTGAGTGCCGCTCTGGAGGATAAATACAGGATGTAACTCAGGATCATACAGGATAAGTAATGTATAGTACAGTGACTGCACCAGCAGAATATGAGTGGCACTCTGGAGTATAATACAGGATGTAACTCAGGATCATAAGGATAAGTAATGTATGACATGAACTGCACCAGCAGAATAGTGAGCGCAGCTCTGGAGGATACAACAGGATATACTGCAGGATCAGTACAGGAATAAAAATGTATGTACACAGTGCTGCACCACAGAATAGTGGAGCGCACTCTGGAGGATAATACTGGATGTAACTCTGGAATCAGTACAGGATAAGTAATGTATGTTCAGTGACTTGCACCAGCAGAATAGTGAGTGCAGCTCTGGAGTATAATACAGATGTAACTAGGATCATACAGGATAAGTAATGTATGTACAGTGACTGGCACCATCAGAATAGTAGTGCAGCGTCAGGAGTAAAATACATGGATGTACACAGGATCAGTACAGGATAAGTACTGTCTGTACAGTGACTGCACCCGCAGAAAGTTGAGCCGCAGCTTCTGGAGGATAAAACAGGATGAAACTCAGGATTAACAGTACAGGATATTAAATTATGAACAGTGACTGCACCAGCAGAATAGCGAGTGTAGCTCTGAGGATAATACAGGAATGTAACACACGATCAGTACAGGATAAGTAATGTATGGTCCAGTGACTGCACAGCAGAATAGTGAGTGCAGCTCTGGATGATAATACAGTAAGAACT
Source organism: Phyllomedusa bahiana (assembly GCA_025379985.1). Taxonomy (NCBI): domain Eukaryota; kingdom Metazoa; phylum Chordata; class Amphibia; order Anura; family Hylidae; genus Phyllomedusa; species Phyllomedusa bahiana. Next base: position 67,854 of record JAODAL010015560.1, on the reverse strand, counting down.
CAGGATCAGTACAGGATAAGTAATGTATGTACAGTGACTGCACCAGCAGAATAGTGAGTGGCAGCTCTGGAGGATAATACAGGATGTAACTCAGGTCAGTAAAGGATAAAGTAAATGTATGATACAGTGACTGCACCCTCAGAATAGTGAGCGCAGCTCTTGATGTAAACAGGATGTAACTCCAGGATCAGTACAGATAATAATGTATGTACAGTGACTGCACCAGCAGAATAGTGAGTGAGCTTCTGGAGGATAATACAGTGATGTACTCCAGGATCAGTACAGGATAAGTAATGTATGTCCAGTGATGCAACCAGCAGAAAGTGAGTGCAGCTCTGGAGGATAATTACAGGATGATAACTCAGGATCAGTACAGGATAAGATAATGTATGTACAGTGACAGCAGCCAGCATATAGTGAGTGCAGCTCTGGATATAATACAAAATGTAACTCAGGATAATTACAGGATAAGTAATGTATGTACAGTGACTGCACCAGCAGAATAGTGAAGAAGCAGCTCCTGGAGTATAATACACGTATGTAACTCCAGATCAGTACAGGATAGTAATGTATGTTACAGTGACTAACCAGCAGAATACGTGGTGTCAGCTCTGGAGACTAATACAGGATAAACCTCAGGATCAGTACAAATAAGTACTCGTATATACACAGTGACTGCACAGCAGAATAGTGAGTGCAGCTCTGGAGGATAATACAGGAAGTTAACTCATGATCAGTACAGGATAGTAATGTAGTCCAGTGACTGCACCATCAAGATAGTGAGTGCAGCTCTGGAGGATAATACAAGATGTAACTCTAGGAACAGTACAGGATAAGTACAGTATGTACAGTACTTGCACCAGCAGAATAGTAGTGCAGCTCAGGAGGATAATTACAGGATGTAACTCAGGCATCAGTACAGATAAGTAAATGTATGTACAGTGACAGCACCAGCAGAATAGAGAGTGCAGCTCTGAGGATAATACAGGATGTAACTCAGTATCAGTACAGGATAAGTAATGTATGATACGCAAGCAGCGACTGCACAAGCAGAATAGGAGCCGCAGCCTGGGTATAATACAGGATGTAACTCAGAATCAGTACAGGATAAGTAATGTATGTACAGGGCTGAACCAGCAAATAGTGAGTGCAGCACTGGAGGATAAACACAGGATGTACTCAGGTTCAGTACAGTGAATAAGTAAGGTATGTACATGAATGCACCAGCAGAAAATGAAGTGCAGCTCTGGAGGATAATCATATGTAACTCAGGATCAGTACAGGATAATTAATGTATGTACAGGTGACTGCACCATCAGAATAGTGAGTGCAGCTCTGGAGAATAATACAGGATGGTAACACATAATCAGGACAGATACGTAATTGTATGTACACAGTGACTGCACAGCAGAATAGTGAGTGCAGCACTGGAGTATAGTACAGGATGAACTCAGGTCATTACAATAAGTAATGTATGTACAGTGACTGCACCAGCAGAATAGTGAGTGCAGCTCTGGAGTAAAATACAGGATGTAACTCGGGATCATTATCCGGATAAGTAATGTAAGTACAGTGACTGCACCAGCAGAATAGTGGAGTGCAGCTCTGGAGTATAATACAGGAAGGGGGATGGGATGTAAACTCAGGATCAGTACAGGATAAGAATGAATGTATAAACAAACACAGTGACTGCACCAGCAGAATAGTGAGGTGAGCTCTGGAGTATTAAAACAGGAATATAACTCAGGATCAGTACAGGATGAGTAAGTATGGTACACCAGTGACTGCAACCAGCAGAATAGTGAGTGCAGCTCAGGAGGATAATAACAGGATGTAACTCAGGATCAATACAGGATAAGGAATGTATTAGTCCAGTTACTGCACCCGCAGACTAGTGAGTGCGCTCTGGAGGATGATACAGGAATGTATAACTCAGGATCAGTACGAGGATTAAGTAGATGTATGAACAGTGACTGCACCATCATAATAGTGAGTGCGCGCTGGAGATAATACAGATGTAGCTCAGGATCAGTACAGGATAATAATGTATGTCCAGTGACTGCACCAGCAGAATGAGTGAAGTGCAGCTCTGGAGGATAATACAGGATGTAACTCAGGATCAGTACAGGATAAGTAATGTAAGTCAGTGACTGCACCAGCCGAATAGTGAGTGCAGCTCTGGAGATAATACAAAATGAAACTCAGGATCAGTACAGGATAGTAATGTAAGTACATGACTGCACCAGCAGAATCTTGAGAGCAGCTCTAGGAGTATAAAACACGGATGTAAACTCAGGATCAGTACAGGATAAGAAATCGTATGTACAGTGACTAAACCAGCAGAATAGTGATGCAGCTCTGGAGATAATACAGGAATAACTCAGGATCAAGTACAAATAATTAATGTAATATACACTGGTGGACTGCACCAGCAGAATAGTGAGTGCAGCTCCTGGAGTAAATAATAACAGGATGTAACTCGAGGATCAAACAGGAAAGTATGTATTACACAAAGACTGCACCAGCAGAATATAGATGCAGCTCATGAGTATAATAACAGGATGGTAACACAGGATCAGTAAAAGCTAAGTAATTGTATGTACATAGTGACTGTACCAGCAGAAAAGATGAGGCGCAGCTCTGGAGGAAAATACAGGGGGGGTGGCGAGAGTAAGGAGCGAGCAGGATCAGTACAGGAAAATAAATGTATGTTACAGTGACTGCACCAGCAGAATAGTGAGCGCAGCTCTGGAGGATAATACAGGCTGTAACATCAGGATCAGTACAGTATAATAATGTATGACCCAGTGACTGTCACCAGCAGAATAGTGGAGCGCAGGCACTGAGGAAAATACAGGATGAAACACAGGGGGAAAAAAAAGAGGGGAATCAGTAACAGGAATAAGTAATGTATGTACAGTGACAAGCAACCAGCAGAATATTGCGTGCAGCAACAGGAGGATAATACAGGATGTAACACAGGATCAAGTACAGGATAGTAATAGTATGATACAGTGAGCTGCACCAGCCAGAATATGAGAGCAGCTCGAGGATAATACAGGATTTTAACTCAGGATCATATAGAAGAAGTAATGTAATGTACAGTGACTGCACCATCAGATATAGTGAGTGCAGCACTGGAGGATAATACAGATGTAACTCAGGATCAGTTCAGGATAAGTAATGTATGTACAGTGACTGCACCAGCAGATAGTGAGTGCAACTCTGGAGTATAATTACAGATGTAACGCAGGATCATTACAGGATAATAAATGTATGTACATGACTGCACACAGCGAATAGTGGAGTGCAGTTTCTGGAGGATACTACAGGATGTAATTCAGGATCAGTACAGATAAGTAATGGTATGTACACAGTGACAGCACCAGCAGAAAGAGTGATATCGGGGATGCATCACTGGATAATAACACAGGATGTAACTTAGGATCATTAAGAGATAAGTAATGTTATGTACAATGCCTGCACCACAGAATAGTGAGTGCAGCTCTGGAAGATAATACAGGATTTACCTCAGGATCAGTTACAGGATAAGTAAGTATTACCGTGACTGCACCAGCAGAATAGTGACGCAGCTCTGGAGGATAATACAGGATTACTCCAGGATGATACAGGATAGTAATGTATACAGTAACTGCACCGGCAGAATAGTGAGTGATAGCTCTGGAAGGATAAATACAAGGATGTAACTCAGGATCAGTAAAGGTAAGTTAATGTAGATACAGTGACTGCACCAGCAGAATAGTGAGTGCAGCGACTGGAGGATAATACAGGATGTAAACTCAGGATCAGTACAGGATAAGTAATGTATGTACACAGTGCCCCCACTTGCTTTGTAGATCACATTCTATATATATAGAAGAGTAGCAATTCTGTAAATATCTTCTTATTTTATGATGAATGTGTAAGTTATGTCGCCATCTAGTGTCTAAAAAGGAAACACTTTTTTTATCCCTTATTTGCTGATTTCATCCTCAATTTTCTTCTTGTTTCGATTTCCAGAACAAAAATATGAATCTGTGCTTTCTGCATGAGAAACAACAGTGAGCACTGACTCAGCAGCTGCGGGGGGACGTCTTGGTGGAGTGCTTGCTATTCGGGACTCCATTGGGACTATGATTTGCCCTTTAATGGTTCTCTACCATGTTGTGATCTGCTTCACTTGCATTTAAATTATCAGACATGAAACTCTAATCTGAACCTTTTTGATAACATTCGTGGAAACATGGAGCCCTTCCGGTCGGGTGTTTGATGTCATGATGAATGTTGGCTCTTTAGTTACAGTAAATTCCCAGCTGTTTTTCTATATAAGGCAACTTAATCGCAACAGTAACTCCTTCAGTACAACCTGGACCTCCTGGGGGGTTGATTCTTGAGGCCACCAGTGGAGTTTATCCTTGGGTCCCACCAACAGAGTTTATTCCTGGGGCCCACCAGTGAAGTTAGCAGTGGGACCCAGCAGTGAGATGTTCTTGGGTTCCCACCCAGTGGAGTTGATTCTGAGGCACCATGAAGCTGATACTTGGGCCCACCATGAAAGCAGAGTCTTGGGGCCCACCAGTGGAGATGATTCTTGGGTTCCCACCAGTGGAGGTGATTCCTGGAGCCCACCAGTGAAGCTGATCCTTGGGTCCACCAGTGGAGCAGAATCTTGGGCTACCATTGGATTAATTCTTGACCCCACAGTGGAAGTTGATTCTTGGGGCACCCATTAGAATTGCTTCTTGGGGCCACCAGTGGAGCTGATTCTGGGAGTCCACCAGTGAAATTTATTTTTGGGTCCCATCAGTGGAGTTGATTCTTGGAGCCACCAGTGGAATTGACTCTTGAGTCCCACCAGTGGAGCTGATTCTTTGGGCCTACCGGTGGAGTTGATTCTTGGGGACCACCAGTGGAGTTAATCCTTGGCCCCACACATGAAGTTTATACATGGCCCCACCATGAAAGGTTGATACATGGGCCCCACCAAGTGAAGTTGATACATGGCCCCACCAGTGGAAGTTTGAACTACTTGGGCCCCACCAGTGTAAGTTTGATACTTGGGCCCCACCAGTGAAGTTGATTCTTGGACCCACCAGTGGTGTTGATTTTGGACCCACCAGTGGAGTTGATTCTTGGGGCCCACAGTGGGAGTTGATTTTTTGGACCCACCAGTGGAGTTGATTCTTGGGGCCCACCAGTGGAGTTGATTCTTGGAGTCCACCAGTGGAGCTGATTTTTGGGGCCACCAGTGGAGTTGATTCCCGGGTCCCACCAGTTGAGTTGATTCTTGGTGTCCATCAGTGGTGTTGATTATTGGGGCTCACTTCACAGCTACTGCACATGTCTTCATATAAATCTTGCACTTTTCATCTCTTTCTTCCTTAAAATCCTAGGCTTGCCATGCACAGATGCTGTCCACCTCCAGGGGTTTCCCTTACACCCCTTTTTGGACACTCTGAACCTTTGTATGACTCCAACCCTTGTTATATGTTTAATGCACATGTGTATTATTCGAGACTGATAGTGGTTATTAGACACTGCATTGGTGTAATATTCAGACTGTTTTATGGATCTGATACATGAGCACTGTCTGGCACTATTGTGTAGGCATTATGTTATAATATCCTAAAAACATCAATTGGTGCTGCTATATATCCATTCTATGATATATTTTCTTGGGACAAACTATGTCATTTTTATTTGCTCACCATAGATCATTTGTGTTTTAGGTTGGATTTGGGTCAAGGTCAAATTCCACTCAAATGTCAATAATTTAATTCAGGTCGGGCCAAATTTAATTTTGGAGAAAATTGTCAAAAGATATGAACCTGTAGCGTTCCCCAGGGGATGGAAAAGGGGAAATGAGGCCTGAGTGGTTGATGTTGGGAGTTATTGTCACAGTGCAGCCGTTTTCGGGTTCTCTCCCTTGGGTGCAGCACTACAGTGAAGGAGGAACGTACTTTAGTCGTTGGTGTTCTGGACAAGTTCCCTGAGGTACTCCTTCTGGTGTAGGTTGGGGGTGCTATCCAGTTAGGACGTGCTCAAGATGGTAGTAGTTGGTGCAGTTGCTCAGACACACACTCACAGATGTAGCTGGTAAACACAGGGAGAGGATGTCACATAATAGAGGGAAGAGGGTGCATTCCTTACATTTGTTTCATAAATTCAGGTTGTATGCATAACTGTTTACACCAATGCAGGTGTTCTAGTTACAAGGATTGGAGCCTGGGAGGAAGGTGACAGCTCTGCAGACATGAGAACTAGCCATTGCAGGAGGTTTGCAGAGCTGTCACCTTTCTCCCAGGCTCTAATCCTTGTTACTAGAACATCTGCATGGCTGTAAACTGTTATGCATACAGCCTGAACTTATGAAACAAATGTAAGGAGTATAAGGCTGTATTATATGGGTGAAGGGAGCAGAGTATATAAGGCTGTGTTATATGGGTGATGGGAATAGACTGTATAAGGCTGTGTTATGTGGATGGGGGGAGCAGAGTGTATAAGGCTGTGTTATACGGGTGGTGGGAGCAGAGTCTTTTAGTCTGTGTTATATGGGTAATGGAAGCAGAGTAGAGTGAATCTAGCAGCTAGAGACTCTGTAATTGTTCAGATCATTTGCAAAGAGCTTGGAGATGAGCATAAATGAGCTCAGAGAGCCTTTATTATTCAAACACAGTCATCACAGAAAGCTGAGGCAGTCATCACTTTCATTTTCCACAGCTCAGTGGGGAGTAAGCACAGAGTACAGGCAGCCAATCACAGCACAGGGGGCATATCCCAGCTAGGCGGCATGTCCCAACAGTCTGAACTAAATATCAGTCAGCCAAGATGGTCGACCTCAAGATGCTGATTTAGCTCTAGACACACACAGATTAGCTCATACCTGCTAAACTAAATGATTTAGGTAATGCAAACCAATTGCAAACCAAGTGCTTACTTTTACTGTCTCCATCATTACAAATGTGATCTTTGTAGCGAGAAAAACCCTTTAAAGATGCATAACACTTTGTATACATTATACATACAGTAAACGACACATACAAAACTGTAGTGCGAACGCATCCCTGACTGAACCTTACAACATGCAATACCCAGTACTAGGGTATTACAAATCCTTACCGTAACCATTGCCCTTTGGTGGGGATAGGGTTGTATGTGCACTTGTACATGTGAACTGATGCTTTTGTGGTACGTCTGGTTCAAGATAATTTCAGGTAAAGGTAACATAGTGGTTACGATTCCCGACCAACATCACTTCCCATTAAGAGAACATCTTGATGTCTGTTGCTCGGCTGTACTCGGAACTGCCACAGAAATGAATGAGGAGAACTGTGCCAGTGCAGCATCTCCCCATTCTCTGAGGACAGTTGGTATTGGTTAGTGCGAAAAAAATTTCACTACACTAGTGTCCATCTGGACAAGGATCTACTGTACTCCAGCAACTCTATAGATGACCATTATGTAGACACTGATATGCATTGCTTGTGTAGAAATATTATATGAGCACTATATGGTGCAAATATTTAACCATTATGTACGTAGGCACAGTTTACAGTTGAACTCCCCACAGTGTTCTCCATTTTGTTCTATGGGAGTTACCAGTATAGGGGAGCGCTGTGTCCTCCATTCTCCTCTATGGAAGTTCCCAGTACGGGGCGCTGTGTTTCCATCTGTTCTATGGGTTCCAGTCAGGCCAGTGCTGTTTTTTTCCCTCTAGGGAGTTCCCAGTACAGAGGAGGTTTGTGTTCTCCATTCTCCTCGATGGAAGTTCCCAGTACAGGGGAGCGCTGTGTTCTCCCTTCTGTTCTATGGGAGCTCTGTGTTCTCCATTCTGTTCTATGGGAGTTTCCGGTACGGGGGAGCGCTGTGTTTCCATTTGTTCTATGGGAGTTCACAGTACTGAGGAGCGTTTGTGTTCTCCATTCTGCCTCTTTTGGGAGTTCCCAGTACGGGGAGCGCTGTGTTCCCATTCTCCTCTATGGGAGTTCCCAGTACAGTGGAGTGCGTGTTCTCCATTCTCCTCTATGGGAGTTCCCAGTACAGAGGAGCGTTGTGTTCTCTCCATTCTCCTCTATGGAAGTTCCCAGTACAGGGGAGCGCTGTGTTCTCCATTCTGTTCTATGTGATTTCCCAGTCCAGGGGAGCACTGTGTTCTCCATTCTGTTCTATGGGAGTTCCCAGTACAGGGGAGCGCTGTGTTCTCCATTCTGTTCTCAGGGAGTTTCCAGTACAGGGGAGCGCTGTGTTCTCCTTTCTGTTCTAGGGGAAGTTCCCAGAACAGGGGAGCGCTTTTTCTCCATATGTTCTATGAAGATCCGAACGGGGAGCGCTGTGTTCTCCATACTGTTCTATGGAAGTTCCCAGAACAGGGGAGCGCTGTGTTATCCATTCTGTTCTATGGAAGTTCCCAGAACAGGGGAGCGCTGTGTTCTCCCTTCTGTTCTATGAATTGTTGTCCATACTCAGAACTCTCATACTATAGCACGCGATGGGGAGTTCACCTGCTCTGGGAACCCCTTGACGTTTTGGGAGGTGAGCTTAATACAATCTTTGATCAAAAACTGTAAATAAGAGTCCCAGGTTTTTCATATTTTCCTTAGCAGTAATGCATTTCCAATATTCCTAATACCTTGAGGTTTTACTTGGGTCTTTAGTTGTGCCACTGATATTTGTATTAGATGTATGCTATTGCCTTTTCAGTGTGCACCTATGCTTACGTTTTCAAAGTATATTTTAGATGTGCACAGCCTAATTACGTTTTGTTTCGCGTGCGAGTGTGACTGGATCTCCACTCTTAGCTGACACCCTCAAGGACCCATTCCTGAGATAGGTGCCAGTCTCAGTTGTAGGACCTGCACCTACCAGACTTTGATGACATACCTTATCGATGGTGGGAACACCCTTTTAATTCAGTGAAGGTTTGGTTATACCTATTGTGTTATCAGCCTGAAAGAGTTACATGACGTCAGCTCTGCTACATCTGTGCAATCTCTCCCTAGGAGCCCTTCCTTCCCTGTTGATGGCTTTGCTGTTGTAGAACTGAGCACAATCTATTTTTCCCCATTTTCCTGGCTGAGTCGGAGACAGATGAAACCTCTCCGTCAATTGATCTTTCATGCATGGGAAAGGATTGCCGCCTGTCTTGTCGTGTGTTGGTGCAGATAACTAACACTCAGCGCTGATGGCGATGAGACAGTAACACTGTGAGCTGAATCCCATCGCCCTCCATTTCTCTTCCATCCGTCTGCTTTGGACAGGCTTTCATTTATCCTGCTGGTACCAAGCGCTCATCACTTACCAGCAATGGCCCCAAAGCTTTGTAGTATCAGTGTCAGCCTGAGCAGCATGCCTGTGATTGAGGGTTAAACCTCTTGGTCACGGAACTACCGGACCTTCCGGATGATCCGTCTCTGGCGCTGAATGAGGCCGATAAATCTGCACCTGGGATTTACGTCCTTTCATCTCTGGAGTCCTGGAGACTGGGAGAATGACATTACCTGCTATAGTCCCTCCAGTGCAAGGAAGCTTTGCCTTAAAGGGCTTGTCCAGCAAATACAAAGGATCTATCATTGGGGTCAGGGGGAAAAAGTGATATTTACCTACAGGACCCCTACTGTTGCCCCTCCGGAGCTACCCGGGATCCGATCCTCTTGACTTCCAGGTTAGGTTCATGGTAGATTCACTTACAATGGAGCGCGAGACTCTCTTGTGTATTGGGACAAGAACCCAGAAGTCAAGAGCATTGGAAGCTGGGGACCTCCGGAGGGGCAGCGCTGGGGGACCTATTGGTATTGATCAAATTTTACCTTTCTTTTACCAACCCCCGACACCACTGAAAGATAATTTGTATCTGCTGGACAACCCTTTAAAGGGGTTAACCTAACTATGGAAGGGACCTATATAACTGCCTAACTTATGAGGGGACCTATATAACTGCCTAACTATGAGGGGACCAATATAACTGCCTAACTATGGAGGGGACTTCTATAACTACCTAACTAAGGGCAGAGGCGTAACTTGAGGCTTCTGGGCCCTGGTGCAAATAGTGAAATGGGGCGCCCCAGCTACCATGTGCCATTTACTTGCTGTGGCAGAAAGGTTTTTGGGGCCCCCACAGGATGCAGGGCCCAGTAACAACTGTTACCTCTGCACCCCCTGTAGCTACGGCCCTGACTAAGGGGTTGTCTCTGATTGCAAAAAGTGCTCCAAAAACAAGATTGCAGCTGTCCATGGGTTGCTTCTAGTATTGCAGATCAGAATTTGAATGGTGCTGAGCTACAATACTACATACAACCAAGGGGGCACTGTTTTAGGATGAAGAAAGATATGTTTTTCTAAACCTTAAAGGGGTTGTCTCACTACAAAGACTAGTATAAACATGTAAGGACCAGTAACTGAAATGTTTTTCCAAATATATTGCTATATTGCACACAGGCTTCTCTAGGTTGCCGTCCTGCTCTCCCCTTTTCTCTCTCCTCTGTCTTGTCTGGTAGCAGGGATGATTACTTTGTTTAGTTTGAGCTCTGGAGCCTTCTTCATTCATAGACAACATCTCCTGCTCTCATGTCAGTGCAATTAGAAGAGCTGTGAATATGAAGCTGATATTCTAATCACTGCCATAGAAGCAGACATGGCCTAACCAAGAAGATACAGCATGCATGAATATGAATCTGCTTATGGCTCTGGAACAGACACCCCCGTTAACATATATCCATAGACGATATATATCTACGGCCGGGCGGTGGCTGAAAATCTTGCAGCAGGGGCGGAGCTACTGGGGGTGCAGCGGTAGCAGTCGCTACCGGGCCCTGTAGCCTGGGGGGCCCAAAAGCCCTTCTGCTACATAAGAAGACACTAGTTTTGTAAATGGTGCATGGTAACTGGGGGGCCCATTTCACTTTTTGCACTAGGGCCCAAGAGCTTGAAGTTACGCCTCTGTCTTGCAGGGATGTTCTAGAATTATCAAATTCCCAAAAAATTGGTCCACCAGAGGCCAGAAAATATACAAAACACTAAATCCAACAAATCCCAACCTAATAAGATATAACCTTTAATTGACGCTAAAAAGTATTTGTATCAAGAAAACATTAATTTGTTGATAGGGAGTTATCCCATTATATATCCAGGTATACACAACAAATAATTCAGGGACAGAAGGGCGTACTTACTGTGTCCCTACTGACTAACCCTAGAAGGCCCTTAGTGGGGTAACCGCCCTGATAAGGGCGACCCCGCAATATCTAGTAGACCATAGACAGCTGTCCTTAGATCAGGGGTATCGCTAGTTTGTTTTATCCGGGACTTCTGCCCCAGATAAAATGGCTGCTGCCTTGATCCTGCTCTGGACCAGAGCACTGGCGGACCTGCCCACTAAAAAACACTACTGTTGTGCTCCGCAGCAGTAAACTGAGAAGCGAGGTAATAAAGTCACTTCATCATGCCGCTGCCTCTCTTAGGCCACACAGCCGTCACTCTGCATAGACTGTGCGGCCTAGATGCTGCTCCTTGACCGCACAGCCCAGGCAGAGTGACGGGCAGAGGAGCAAGGCGCTCGACTGGGGAAAGAGAAAGGTAAGTATTATTTTTATTATTTTTTCATTGACAATGTAAAAACTTATCCATCTATGAAGTGGTGCCTATCTGACTATGGAGGGAACCTATGTACCTGCTTAACTATTATTATATCCCTAACTATGGGGGGACCTATGTATCTGCCTGACTATAAGGAGACCTGTATAACTGCCTAACTATGGAGGGGACCTATATACCTGCCTAACTAAGAGGAGACCTGTATAACTGCCTAACTATGGAGGGAATCTATATACCTGCTTAATATTGAGGAGACCTATAAAACTACCTAACTATGGAGGGGACCTATATACCTGCCTATCTATTAGGGGACCTATATAACTTCTTAATTATGGAGGGGACCTATATACCTGCATAACTATGAGGGGACCTATATAACTGCCTAACTATGGAGGGGACCTATATACCTGCCTAACTATTAGTGAATTTACGTTCCTACCTATGAGAGGACTTAGATCCCTAACTATGGGGGGGGGACTATGTACCGGCCTGACTATGAGGGGACTTATATACCTGCCCAAATATAGATGGGACCTATATACCTGCCTAACTATGGCTGCTTCTGGTCCCATGGTGCTCCTAACTATGGAGAGCATTTATATACTTATGGAGAGGACCTAGATACCTACTTAACTATGGAGGGGATTTATATGCCCAATGTTGCTGTTAGCCCGTTACCGACAAATGATTTATAAGTATGTCATAGAGCAGGTAATGGGCTTTGTAGCGGAATCACGTTCCAGGCAGGAAGTAGTAAAACTGCCATATTGGTACACCCTATACAATGCATTAGGCTGTGTAAACAATCTCACCCCCTTGTGGTAAAGCACCGTACGGGGACTCAAAGTTAAAGGAAAAAAAAAAAAAATTAATGGTGACATGTATGATTTTTTTTGCATGCATTAGTAGTGTAGAATATGCTTGAATGTATGAATCTGTTCTACTGCGGGTCATAGATTTAGCGCTTTCTAGCTGCACGGCGACACTTCTGCCTCAGGTAAACCCCTTTTAAAGGGGGTTTTATCACTCGAGGCTTTCATAGACTTGAGCTGTTTCTATTTGTTTCAGCTCACTGAAGAGTTGTAACATCATCATTCTGTGTTGGCAGTGGAAGGGAGAGTATGTCACAGCTCTGCAGACTCCTGCAATGTTCTCTTGTCTGTAGAGCTTTCACCTGCCTCCCAGGCTGCACAGGCTCCTTGTTACCAGAACACCTGCATTGCTGTAACCAGAACACCTGCATTGATGTAACTAGAACTCCTGCATTGCTGTAAGCAGTTATACATACAGCCTGAAATGATGAAACAAATGTGAGAAATGCACTCTGCTCCGTTCAGCGCCTCTGTTAACGGGCAGGAGATAGAACTGTATAAGGCTGTTATATGGGGAGAGCAGAGTGTATAAGGCAGTGTTATATGAGGGGAAAGTGAAACTAGCAGTGCAAGACTCAGTAATTGCCCACATCCTTTACATTGAGTCATCACTGGGAGATGAGTATGGAGAGAAGCTGAGACAGCCCTTATTATACACACACAATCATCACAGGCCCCTTGTTTCACTTTTGTTTTCCACAGCTCAGAGGGGAGTAAGCACAGAGGGCAGGCAGCCAATCACAGCACAGGGAGAGTTTCTCATCCAGGGGGCGTATCCGAACAGGCTGAATGACATATCATTTAGCCAGTCACAGAAAAGGGGGCGTGTCCCGTGCACGTGCTGCAGAAATAGCTATAGATGCACAGATTAGCTCATATCTGCTATACCAAGTGATTTTGTCTAATGCAAACCAATTGCAAAAGTCCTTATTTTTACCTTCCCCATCATTTGAGGTATGATCTTTGTAGCGAGAAAACCCCTTTAAAGTGCTCTACCCGTTCCAGCAGTAATGCGCCTGGATTTCCCGCACTAAAGCTATAAATATGTAGCTTTGTATGGTTCTATTGCGCCCCACCTTCAGCACGACCCACCCCCCCCCGAACTCAGGCGCATTACAAAGTGCCACGGGCGCTCTGTAACGCACCTGATACTGGAGTGCGTCCGTTTAAAAAGACAGAATGTCACCCTAAAAGTTCAAATCACCCCTTTTTTGCCATTTTACAAATAAAAAAATAAAACACTAAAAAAGTTCCCCATATTTGGTGTCGCCGCGTCCATAAAAGTCCGATCTATTAAAATATAACCTTGTTTATCCCGTACGCTGAACACCGTAGAAGTGTTCTTTGTGTCTCCCAGTCACCCTTTCTTTCTCTCATATCTTCCAAGCAGTCACAACGGAAGAACCTGCCACTGTGAAAAGACATTTCCTGCCTGTAAAGCCTACGAAGTGATATAGAAACCGGTGACTAAAGATGTCAGACATAATGGAACCTTCACCAATATTTGCAGTGGTGCTTAAATCTGTTCCTGTTCCGCTTCACAATGGCTTGACTGAATTTGTGAAAAAATTTGGGTACTGGGTATACCAAACCTGGATTTTTTTCACTGATTCTAATCCAGCACCTAACCCTAATCCAGACTGTATTGGTAGCCCTAAACCTAGCCCAAATCCAGACCTTTACTGCAACCTTAACCCTAAACCTAGCCCAAATCCAGACCCTAATGATAACCCTAAACCTAATTCTAATCCAGACCGTAACTGCAACCTCAAATCTAAACCTAGACCTAATCCAGACCATGAAGGCAGGGCCGGGACGATGGGTAGGCAAATGTAGGCGATCGCCTAGGGCGCCTACCTCTGCCTGTCACTAGGGGGCGCAGGTATGGAGCCGGCTAAGGAGCTGAGCCTGCTCCATACATAGCAGGTGCCGCCCAGTCACTACTGCCACCTTCATAGAGTAGGAGTGGCAGCAGTTTACTTTTACCACCCTGCTCCCTGCCTGGGGGGTCAGGGAGGGAGCAGGGGCAGCAGTGTGTAGTGCGCAGGGGAGGTTGTACACTTTGCTCACCTCCCTGTGCTGGTCTGACAGCTTCTTGTCACATGACAGGAAGCTGCCAGAGCAGTGCATGCTGGGGGGAGTGGGCGGAGCTTCGGCTCCCTATCCCTAACACTGAGTGTGGAAGTAAGAAGATGGGCAGCTCTTCTCACTGGTGAGTGCTTACTAAGTGGGGGAGGAAATGGTGAAGGGAAGAGAGGAACTGGTGCAGGGGGAGAGATGAACTGGAGCAGAGGGGAGAGTCACTGGAGCAGATGGGTGAGGAACTGGTGCAGAGGGGAAAGTAACTGAAGCAGAGGGGAGAGTAACAGGAGCAGAGGGGAGAGTAACAGGAGCAGAGGGGGAGAGTAACTGGAGCAGAGGGGGAGAGTAACTGGTGCAGAGGGGGATAGTAACTGGAGCAGAGGGGAGAGTAGCAAGAGCAGTGGGGAGAGGAACTGGTGCAGGGGAGGAGGAACTGGTGCAGAGTGGGGGAGGAACTGGTGCAGAGTGGTGGAGGAACTGGTGCTGAGTGGGGGAGGAACTGGTGCTGAGTGGGGGAGGAACTGGTGCAGAGGGATGGAGGAACTGGTGCAGAAGGGGAGAGGAACTGGTTCAGGGGGTGAAGAACTGGTGCAGGGGGGGGGGGGAGAACGGGTGCAGTGGGGAGGGGGAACGGGTGCAGAGGGGAGGAGGAACTGGTACAGAGGGGAGGAGGAACTGGTGCAGAGGGGGGAGAGGAACTGGTGCAGAGGCGGAGAGGAATTGGAGCAGATGGGAAAGTAACTGGAGCAGAGGGGAGAGTAACTGGTGCAGAGGGGGAGAGTAGCTGGAGCAGAGGGGGCGAGTAACTGGAGCAGAGGGGAGAGCAACTGGTGCAGAGGGAGATATTAACTGGTGCAGAGGGGAGAGTAACTGTAGCAGTGGCGAGAGTAACAAGAGCAGTGGGGAGAGTAACTGGTGCAGAGGGGGTGAGGAACTGGTGCAGGGGGAGAGTAACTGGTGCAGGGGGGGAGAGGAACTGGTGCAGGGGGTGGACTGGTGCAGGGGAGGAGGAACTGGTGCAGAGTGGGGGAGGAACTGGTGCAGAGTGGGGGAGGAACTGGTGCAGGGGGAGAGTAACTGGTGGAAAGGGGAGGAGGAACTGGTGCAGAGGAGGAGAGGAACATGAGCAAGGGAGGAGGAACTGGTGCAGAGGGGGGAGGAACTGGTGCAGAGGGGAGGAGGAACTGGTGCAGAGGGGAGGAGGAACTGGTGCAGAGGGGGGAGAGGAACTGGTGCAGAGGGGAGGATGAACTGGTGCAGAAGGGAGGAGGAACTGGTGCAGAGGGGGGAGAGGGAAATTTGTGCAGGGGGGAACCATTTTTTTGGGAGGAAGGGCACCATTTTTTAGGAGGGAGGGGGGCGCCATTGGCCTTACTTGCCTAAATTTGGGTTAGGGTTTTTAAACTGGTCTGCAAGGCTTAATTTACTGGTCCATGATGCTTCTGGTCCCATGGTGCTCCTGCTCTGATGGCCCTTCTCAGGTCACTTTCAGTCCAATCTAGTGTGACGTTGGACGAGAAGTGACATCGGAAGTGATGTCGTATGAGAAGCCAAATCAGAGCATGAGCATTGCAGGATTGAAGATGACAAGAATTTGTAAATTAGATCCTGTAGACCAGTCAGAAATCCCTTAATTCTAAACTTAATTTTGGATTAGAGTAACTGGAGATTTTTTTTACAATTTTCTCCAAAAATTGATGCAAGTCGACCCAAACCAAAGCACTCTGCTCTGGGCTGAAGCTCTGATGTCACTTTCAAACAAATTTCACTAATGTGACCAGAAGAGACATTGGGCATAATGGGCATAATGTTAGATGAGAAGTAACATCAGAGCATGAGCACTGCAGATTCGGAAGTAATGGGGGTCAGTAACTTAAGCCCTGCAGACCAGTTACAAATCCCTAATTCTAACCTAACCCCAACATTGGGTTGGGGTTACTGCTGATTTTTTGTCAAGCCAAACTAAGCAGCAGAACTCTTATCTGGGTCAAATTTGGCTTTGACCAGAATCTAAAGCACATCACTAAATAGTTGGGATATGGTAGATATCTGGAGCTATTTTTCAGGGGAAAAGTCTGAGAAAGAGAGAAAAGACATGAGAAGCAAGAATCATGTGCTGTATGTGCAGTCATGTACAATAGCTGTAGGTTTGACCCAAGAGTCAACTCCACTGGCGGGCCCAAAGTATAAACTTTTTTGGTGGTCCTCAAGAATCAACTCCACTGGTGGCCCCAAAAATCAACTCCACTACTGAGCCCCAAGAATCAACCCTGCTGGTGAGCCCTAAGAATCAACTCCACTGGTGGGCTCCAAGAATCAACTACACTGGTGTGCCCATAGAATCAACTCCAGTAGTTGATGCTGAAAATCAACTCCACTAGTGAGCCCCAAGAATCAACACCACTGGTAACCTTAAAGAATCATCTCCATTTGTGAGCCCCAAGAATCAACCCCATTGGTAAGCCCCAACTCTAGAATCAACTCCACTAGTGGGCCCCAAGAATCAACTCCACTGGTGAGCCCCAAGGATCAACTCCACTGGTGAGCCCCAAGGATCAACTCCACTGGTGGGCCCCAAGAATCATCTCCACTGGTGGGCTCCAAGAATCAACTACACTCCTGTGCCTCTAGAATCAACTCCAGTAGTTGACGCTGAGAATCAACTCCACTAGGGAGCCCCAAGAATCAACACCAGTGGTGGGCCCCGAGAATCAGCTCCGTTGGTGGGCCCCAAGAATCAACCCCATTGGTAAGCCCCAACTCTAGAATCAACTCCACTAGTGGGCCCCAAGAATCAACTCCACTGGTGAGCCCCAAGGATCAACTCCACTGGCGGCCCCAAGAATCAGCTTCACTGCTGAGCGCAAAGAATTAATTCCATTGGTGGGCCCCAAGAATCACTCCAAGGGTGGACCCCAGCTACGCCAATCCAACATTTAACGTATATAGGACAACACAAAAATAGCAAATGGTTTATGTGCCATTGAGGACTCAAGAAAGCTGGGTGTCCACTTGCTGAAGCTACATTGGCTTCATGTTGTTTTTACTTCAGCTTTCTGAAAAAGAAAATCGATAATTATAAAAACTCTTGAAAGAACTTTAACAACTTGACTTGAGGATGACTAAGGACTTAATATTTCCAGGTGAAGTTCTTGATTTTAGGGGAAATGCTCCTTTAATCACCTTCCTTCTCATCTCCCTTTGTTCTGTACGTCATGTTTAAAGCAGCGTTTTTTAATTGAAGCATTATTCATGTGCAGCCATTCTTGTGATCAAACACCTGTTAACATGATAAAAGTCTCCCGCATTTCACCAATATCTTGTTCATAATATTTTTAATAGTTCTTAACATCTGTGAAGTAAAAACTATAATGAAGTCCTGAATACTTATACGCTCGACGCGGTCAGCCAAACAGTTAAGATTCTGGAGCATCATTAGCGTTTCAAAGTAGCGGCGGCTTTATTCAAGAGGCGCGCCAGCTGCTGCCATCATCACAGGCACGTCCCTCAACCAGAAGGACCAACTCCAAGTTCTTCAGAAGCTTTTGGTTTTTGCCAACTGTGAAAGATCTGAAAATAACTAACTTTAATGGCATCAGTGGGGAATGATCGGGAGTCATGTGAGAATTTGAGAAAACATAGTAACAGACTCCAGTTACCTTGTAACTAATCACAAAAAGTCAGTTCCAGGGTTGGTTAAAGGGGTTTTCTCGCTACAAAGATGATATCTATAATGATGGGAACAGTAAAAATAAGCACTTTTGCAATTGGTTTGTATTACCTAAATCACTTAGCATAGCAGCTGTTAGTTAATTTTCAAGTGTCTACAGTCAAATCTGAAGCTTGGGTCTGGACACGCCCCTAAGCTGTGATTGGTTGCCTGCACTCCCCTCTGAGATAAATAAAAAAGGAAACTGGCTTCCTCACTTTTCTGTGCTAGGTGTTGGCTGTGTCTGTTTAATAATGTCTGCCTGTGCTTCTCCCAGTGATAGCTCTATGTGAAAGATCTGTGCAATTACTGAGTCTCTGGCTATTAGATTCACTTTCCCCCCATATAACACACCCTTATACACTCTGCTTCCTTCACCCATATAACACCGCCTTATACACTCTGCTCCCCCCATATAACACAACCTTATACAGTCTGCTCCCCCACCCATATAACAAACCCTTATACAATCTGCTTTCTCCACCCATATAACACACCCTTATACACTCTGCTCCCCCTTCTATACAACACAGCCTTATATACTCTGCTCCCCCCACCCATAAAATACACCCTTATACACTCTGCAACCCCACCCATAAAACACCGCCTTATACACTCTGCTCCCGCTACCCATATAACACACCCTTATACACATTGCGTCCCCCTTCTATATAACACACCCTTATACACTCTGCTTCCTCCACCCATATGACACAGCCTTACATACTCAGCTCCACCACCCATATAACACACCCATATACACCCATATACACTCTACTCCCCCTCTACCTCCTACTTGATAATAGATGTGGGAGCAGAGTGCATTTCTCACATTTGTTTAATCAGTTCAGGGGTTAAGCCCATTCCCATAGAGGAGAATCAGAGAGAGAAGGAAACTACTCGGAAAATCAGGTAGTGCAGTTAGATGGACATAAGGAGAGAGCCCCTCATCGATTGTGAGTGTTTGCCGGAGCTGCAGGGTGTTGTGACATGTGAAACTGTAAAGTGTGAGGAGAGATTTCTACAGCCGAGAGTAAAAGACTTGTTTATTCCGGAAAGCTGTGTTTTGTAAAGTTATTGACTGCCAGTGCACCAGTTAATAACACAAGTCCCACACTACACCTCTGCCCGCAAAAACAAAAGAACTGTTAAAGGCAGTTGACAAGGGCAATGGACAGTTGGTGTACAGCCATCACTGCTGCCCTGTGTTTACAAGAATTGGCGTAGTCGGCAGGATGTGCTCCATTCAGACAGCCCAATACCCCTTTGGGCCCAGCATCTTGCGGAAGCTTATTCATTCTCCATGGTACAACCTTTAGAGCCTCTCCAGCTCAAAGGTTCATTTCACAGCACATTTATTCACAAAGAGGATCTCTCCCGTTTCATCCTCCTCATTGTAGCCCAGCCCGGTTTGTCAGTTAAACTCAAGCATTTCCCCTCGGGACCGGTTCTCTGCTACCCAAGCTTCAGATTTACCACAGCAGTTCATGTACCGGTATGCCTGGTCGTCTAACTCCCGCATCTGCACCCGAGTTATGGGACGTGGGATAGGTCTCTGCGGCACCTCTGGCTCTGCTGCAATCTCTCTGTCTGGCTCTGCTCTCAGGAATACATCTGGACTACCTTGGTCAGTCTGTACTGCATGAGGCTCTTCTTGCTGTCTCTTGGTCATTTCTGCTCATCAAGCTATCAGAGACAGCTTTTCCTCACACATGCTCTCTGAAACACTTAGCACAGTCTCTCACTTGTGTGCAACCTTTACTTCCTGTGCCACACACCTCTTCAAGGCATCTCCCAGGGACCCCTCTCACCACACCCTAGGCTACCTGCCTCCACTGGCTCCTCTTTGGCGGGAAACTCTTTGCACCTTTTCTCTTGGCCGTGTCCCTCTTCTCCACTATTTCAGTCTGCCATTTTGCCATAACAGTCACTGGCCTACTCACACGCTGGCCACTCCGCACTGTCACTCGAGCTGAGCTTGCCGGCTGGGTCTCTTCACTAGAACTTTCTCCACCTGTTAGCCTCTGGTCTGCACTTTTCCCCAGCGTCCGACATCTCCTTGTCCAGCCATTTCTCAAGTCTCTCACTGTGTCACTCCACGGCCTCCAACAACAGTCTCTTAACACAACAAAAGTCTCTGTAAACCTTGTCACTCTGTACCCATGTTTCTTCCTGTCCCGTCGCACTTGACCTTTGGTGGCACACTTGCGGTTAGAGAGACCCCCTCTTCCACCATGCATGTGTATGTCCCAGCCTCTCTACCACAGTCCTGCCGACTACGCCAATTTCGTAAACAGCTTGGGGATGGCGGTGTCCAGGTGTCTTCACAATGCACAGCTTCACGTGTCACGACACCCAGTAGCTCCAGAAAACACTCACAGTAAATGAGGGGCGCTCCCTATGTCCACCTCACTATGCTACCTGACCTTTCCAGTAGTTTCCTTCCCTCTCTGGTCCTCCTCTCTGGGAATGGGCTTAACCCCAAGGGACCTCTTGTTCAGAAAACGTGCTCACATCCCAGGACCGACCTTGCAGAGCTGCTATTCCTCAGGCCTCTTGCTGTACCTCCTTTGTTGCTCACCAGATTGGTGTCTTCTCCCAGACACTATCTAACTCTAAGAGTGGGGACCTTTCCCCGGCCTCCCCATTTTTTCTGGTTTCAACTGAGCAACTTAGAACTATATAAAGGTCCATGTCGCAGTGGATTCTCTGTGCAAAATCCACATGAACCTCCCTGTTCTCATCGTGGCTGCAATCCTTCTACTCTCACTTCTCACTCTCTGCAGCTTCCCCCGAGCTGACACGCTGTCCCCCTTCAAATCTCCCTGATTGGTTACCTGACTCTCACTCTCCCTATACAGACCAAGAACTGTCTGCTGCTAACTCAGCCCTTAAAGGGGTTTTGCCACGATGTAATGTTGACGTGAGAACCTCCAAAATGGGTATTTAATCACTTTTCTAAATATATGTGATTACAGAAAGTGAAGCCTCTGAGAGCTACATCATTTCTCAGTCCCCCTTAGTTACCTGAAAGTTTGCATTAGACACGACCAGGACACTGACAGGAGCTATTCTGGCCACACTTGCATGAAACACTTCTTATCTGATGACAGGGAAAATGAATGAACTTTCAAGGGGCTGTGGAGAAAGTGCAATGTATGAGCCTGTGTCTGCTGTATAGATTATCCACTGTTGTAATGTTATTATTTGAGTTAAGTTTTGAGATGCTCCCTTATTCCTCACTCCTTGCTCACCCCCTCCCTCTCACCCCTGCAGCGTTCATGACTCAGCATGATCTGTTTATATTCTACTCTGTGCTGATAAGAGGTAAGTAACTCATGTCCTGGCAAAACCCCTTTAAGCCCCTCCCATTCCCGTTCCACTCCTCAACAGTATGCCATGGCAACCTGTCCACAAATACACACCAACACAAATATATACTCTTACATCCCCTTATAGTAGCATTATTTAATTACTATCTGGTTGCATTATTTAGTTACTATACAGTAATGTAATTTAATTATCACGGGATGATGTTATTTACTATGTGGTATTATTATTCAGTTATTGTATAGTAGTATTATTCAGTGATGTTATGCAGATGCAATATAGGGGTATTATTTCGTTATTGTATCATGTTATCATTCAGTTACTGTGTGTTGGTGTCATTTTCATACTTTGTGGTGGTATTAATCAGTTATGATATGGTGATCTCATCCAGTCACCTAATGGTTGCGTTATTCTCTCACTGTATGGGGGTGTTTTTTTAGTTACTGTTTGCCAGTAGTATCCAGTCATGATATGGCTGTGTTATTCTGACACTGTGTGGTCATGTTATTTAGTTACTGTATCTTGGTTTTATTTAGTTAAATTATGGGGTATCATTTAGTATTGTATGATTTTGTTTTTCAGTAACTACATGGTGGTTTTATTTGGTTACTTTATGGTGGTATTATTTAGGTATTATTTTACGTTGTTTTTTTAGTTACTATATGGTGGTGCTACTTAGATGCTACATGGTGGAATTAATTATAATACAGTGGTCCAATCCATTTTTAATATTGTTTTGTTATTCTGTTTCTGTATGGCGGTGGCTTTTTTTAGTTACAGTACGGTAATATCATTCAGTTACTGTATGGTGGTATTATAAAGTGACTTTATGGTGGCATTAATCAGTTATAATATAGTGATGGTTTATCCAGTCATGGTATGGATGTGTTATATTGTTGTATGATTCTTTTCTTTAGTTACTGTATGGTGGTATTATTCAGTAATGGGATTGTGGTATTATCCTGTCACATCATGGATGTGTTATTTTGAGGATGGTTCTTTTCTTTAGTTACTGTATGGTAGTATTAATCACTAATAATATGGTAGCATCAATCACTAATGATATGATGGTGTTATCCAGTTACTGTCCAGATGTGTTATTCTGTATTTTGGTGTTCTTTAGTTTCTGCATTATTCAGTTTCTTCATTGTAGTGTTATTCATTTACTGTATGAAAGTATTATTCAGTGAGGGTATGGCGGTATTATTTAGTTACTGCAAAGTAGTATTATTCAGTAACTGTAAGGTCATATTATTTAGTGACGGTATGGCGGTATTACTCAATTACTGCATGGTAGTGTTATTCAGTTACTGTAAGGTCATATTATTCAGTGATGGTATGGTGGTATTATTCAGTCACTGCATGGTGGTATTATTCAGTTACTGTAAGGTCATATTATTCAGTGAGGGTATGGTGGTAGTATTCAGTTACTGCATGGTGGTATTATTCAGTTACTGTAAGGTCATATTATTCACTGACGTTATGGCGCTATTACTCACTGCATGGTAGTGTTATTCAGTCACTGTGTGGTAGTGCTATTCAGTTACTGCACAATAGTGTTATTCAGTAACTGTATGTAAGGTCATATTATTCAGTGACGGTATGGTGGTATTATTCAGTTACTGAAAGGGTTTTAGTGTTTTTCGGGAAAAGTAAGGTAAAATTAAATTCAGGGATGGTAGGGCCCACTATTACCACTGCCCCGGTATGTTAGTCAGTCACTGTGCGGTAGTGCTATTCATTTACTGCACGATAGTGTTATTCAGTATGTAAGGTCTTTATTATTCATTATGCGGTAGTGTTATTCAGTTCTTAAACGGTAGTTTTAAATTCAGAAAACTGTAAGGTCTTTTATTTATTTAGGGGTTATAGCGGTTATTATGCAGTTACTGCCCGTATGTTTTTTCATTTTACTTAAGGCCCAAATTATTTTATTGTCAGAAAGGCATTTTTAAATTCAGTAACTGTAAGGTCAAAATTTTTCAGTGCCGGTATGGGGTTTATTATGCAGTTACTGCAGGGTAGTTTTAAATTCCGCCTGTGGGGTAGGCTTTTCCCGTTACGCAAAATTTGGTTTATTCGGGAAACGGGGTATGAAAGGTCTTTTTTATTCATAAAGGGTTTATGGGGGGGATTTTTCAGTTACTGCAGGGGTAGTGTTTTCATTTAACTGAAAAAGGTCATATTTTTAAAGTGAGGTATGGCACAAATTCCCTCACTGCACGGGTATGTTAGTCAGTCACTGTGCGGTATTTGCTTTTTCATTTTTTACTGCCCTTAGGTTATTCCCAGAAAACCCGAAAAGGCCCAATATTATTCATTTACTCCCTTCCCCCTAGGTTATTCTTCTTCCCCGGAAAGTTTTATTCAGAAATTTAAAGGGTTATTTTTTAGTGAGGGTTTTAAAAGGGGTTTTATTTTGCAGTTACGCCCCGGGGAAGTGTTATTCGTTACGTAAAGGGCCATATTTTTTAAAAGTGTCAGATGGCAGTATTTTTCGTAATTTAAGGTCATCTTTTCCCAGTGAGGGTTATGGGGGTTTTATGCTTACTGCACGGTATTTTAATTCACCCACTTTGCGGAAAGTGCTTTTTCATTTTACTAAACGATAGGTTTTTCCTAACTGAAAGGGCATTTTTAAAACCAGTTACTATAGGGGGGTTTTTTTACCAATCCGCCTTTTCAATGTAAATTATTTTTAAAGGGGCGGCCGATTTTTGAAGATCTGTGGGAAAAAGATAATTTTATTGTTTATTGGGAAATTTCTGCCCATTAACCCCCGGGTAATTTTTTTTTGGATCATACAAAATAAACTTTTTGGGTGATAATAACGGGGCCCCGGAAAGGAAGGGGGCCTTTAATGGGGTGAAGCTGGGGCAGCGCAAAGCTGTAAACTACACCCCCGGGGACCAGAGGGCCCTCGTAAAATTTATATCAGTGCAGTTTGCAGCTATCAGGGCAGGAGAGATTGAGGACATGGTGTTTAGCTCACACAGAATTACCAACACTTATCCTGTGCAATTTAACAAGCTGTTCCCTGTGTAAAAGTAGGACATGGTCAGGGGGGTGTAAGCGCGGTGATCCTGGTGCCATAGGAACGGCCTCGCTACAACTGAGATACAAAAGGGTTTTTAGGGGCCCAACGGCCGCTGGGGCCCTGAACACTTTTGGCATTTTTCCCTTATCCCTTTCGGGAAAGGACCCAAGGGGACTACGGACAACAAGAAGAGATCTTAAAGAGGACCTTTTCAGGGTCCCCAGGACACCTTCCTTTATCTTTTTATTCTCCCAGGGCCAAGGGAGTTTTCCAAACCATGCCAGAAAGTGAAAAACACCCAGAAACTGACCCCACCATGCCAAAAAAGTGATTTGGGTTTCTCAAATTGTCCTTCTATGCCAGAAAGTGAGATGTCCTGTAACTGTCCTGCCATGCCAGAAAGTGAGACACCCTGAAACTGTCCTACTATGCCAAAAAGTTAGATGTCCTCAAACTGTCCTACCATGCTAGAAAGTTAGATGTCCTCAAACTGTCCTACCATACCAAAAGGGGAGAGGGGCCTCAAACTTTTTCCTCCCAAGTCAGAAAGTTGGGTTTCCAAAAACTGCCCAACAAGTCAGAAAGTTGGGATGTCCTAAACTGCCCTTTACCATACCAGAAAGTAAGCCCGTCCCAACGCCCTCCAAATGCCAAAAGTGAGACGTCCTCAAACTGTCCTACCATGCCAGAAAGTTAGTTTTCCCTAAAAAGCCCTACAAGGGTCAGAAATTTTTAATTGTCCTCAAACTTTCCTACCATGCAAAAAAGTTGGATGTCCTAAACTGCCCTTTACCATACCAAAAAGGGGAAGAAGTCCTCCGGGAAATTTGTTTTAAAAAAAGGCCAAAAAGGGAGACTTTCCTAAACGGGTTCAAACCATCCAAAAAAAGTGAAAACCTTCTGAAATTGGGGTTTTCCCATCTAATTTGGGGTCACCTTCCCCCCCGTGGTAGGTGGGCTTTTTTACATTTTTTTGATCAAAGTTTTAAAGGTAAGTTATCGTTGGGACTTTTTTAACCCACATCCCTTTGTTCGGGCGTTTTTGTCATGTAAGGGCTTTGGTTACGGTTTTTTTTCCAAAAAATAAAAATTTTTTTTTTTTTTTTCCATTTTGTTAGTTTTTGGGTTTAAAATTAAACCCCCAAAATTTCAACACGGGCCCTGAACCCTTTCTGGGCCCCCAAAAATAAATTCATGCATGCCTCTACTAAAAATCGATCCAAAGGGAAACTTTTTTCCCCCTTCCCAATTTTTGTTCTGACTGGTTGTTTCCACTTTTTTCAAAAAAGGGTTTGTTTTTCAAATCAAATGCCCAAATTTTTCAATTGGTTGAGGTCTGGTAAAGGGGTAAATCCAAAAAACTACTTAAATTGGGCATTGAACCTTTCCCCTTCCCCAAAACCCTTAAACGTTGCTTCAGGTTGTTTTTCCTGCGGGACACAATTTCGTCCTTTTCACCCCAAAACTGAGTGTATGAAATAACTCATTTTGTAGGACCCTCACATAGAGCTAAAGCATTGAGGTCACCATCAAACCGGTCAAGTCCCCAAAATCTTTGGCTTTTAAAACCCCCCCCATATCCTAAAGCCTTTTTTTCCACCGAACCTGACAGTTTCTTAAATTTTTGGGGAACCTTAGCCCCATTCTTAAAAACTTTTTGAAACCCATCAGTGCCCGGTCTGTTGACTTTCGTCTCATCCCTCCAATCACCCGTTTCTGATCCGAACTTGACAGTTTCTTCAATTTCTCGCTCCGTTTGCCCCTTTTTCCCTTGATTTTTCCCCAAACCCCCCCCATCAGACCCCGGGGTCTATTGACTTTATCTCTGCCCCTTTCCCGGCCCTTTCCCCTTTGGTTTTCTTCCCATTTCCCCCCCCATCAACTGGTCTATTGATTTCATCTCTTTCGCCCGTTTCCCCCCGGGTCCCTTTGATTCTTCCCATTCCCCCCATCAAAACCCAAGTCTATTGATTTTCTTTCCCCAAACCCCCGGCCCTTCCCCCTTCCCCCCTGATTCTTCTCATTCCCCCCATCAAAGCCCGGGTTTTTATTATTTCTTCCCCCCTCCCCCCTCCCGGTTCCCCTTTTCCCCCCCTTGGTTTTTCCCCAAATTCCCCCAAACAGAGCCGGCCCTTATTGACTTTCATTTTTTGGGCTCCTTTCCCGCCCCTTCTCCCTTGGTTCTTCCTATACCCCCATCGGGACCCCAAAGTCAAATTGATTTTAAATCCTCACTCCCCCCCCTCTTCCCCTTTTGGGTTCTTAATTTTCCCCCCAACAGAGCCCTCTATTGACTTTAAATCCTGCCCCGTTGGGCCCCTTCTCCCTTGGTTTTTTCTCTTCCCCCATCAAAAGCCCGATCTTTTGACTTCCATCTCCCCCTTCGTTGCCCCTTTCCCTTTGGTTCTTCCCTTTCCCCCTTTTTCAGAGCCCGGTCTTTTGGGTTTTTAACTCTTCGCCCCCTTTGGGGGCCTTTTTTCCCCTTTGGGATTTTTTCCCTTCCCCCCCATCAGGGGCCCTTTCTTTTTTGATTTTTTTATCTCTCACCCCCGGGTCCCCCATTCTCCCTTTGGGTTTCTTCCCTTTCCCCCCACAGACCCTTTGGTCTATTGACTTTCATCTCTCGCCCCAAATTCGCCCCTTCCCCCTTTGGTTTTTTCCTATTCCACCCAAAAAGGCCCGGCTATTGATTTTTAAACTTTCGCTCTTTTTCCCCTTTTCCCTTTGGTTTTCTTCCTATCCCCCCAACAGACCCCAGCCCTATTGACTTTCATCTCTCGCCCCAGTTCGCCCCTTCCCCTTGTTTTTCCCCAAACCCCCCATCGGGGGGGAAAAACCCTTGGGTTTTTGGACTTTCACTCTCGTTTCCCGTTCCCCCCCTCTCCCTTTGGTTTTTTCCCATTCCCCCCCCCCTGAGCCCGGCCCTATTGACTTTTCACCCTCTCACTCCGTTTGCCCCTTCCCCCTTTAATTTTTCCCCATTTCCCCCCCCAACCCCCCGGTTTTTGACTTTCTTTCTCTCGCTCGGGTTTTTCCCTTTCTCCCTTGATTTTTCCCCCATTCCCCCATCAGAGCCCGGCCTATTGATTTTCTTTCTCTCGCTCCTGTTCGGCCCCTTCTCTTTTGGGGTTTTTTCCCTTTTCCCCCCATCAGAGCCCGGTTTTATTGATTCCATCTCTCGCTCTTTTTCCGCCCTTCCCCTTTGGTTTTTCCCCTTTTTCCCCCCCAAATAAAGGCCCGGGTCTTTTGACTTTCATCTCTCCCCCCGTTTCCCCCCTTCTCCTTGGTTCTTCCCTTTCCCCCCCCCATCAACCCGGGTTTTTTTGGGAACTTCCAATTGCCTTCCTTTGGGACCCCCTTTCTCCTTGGTTTTCCCTTTCCCCCCATCGGGACCCGGGGCCCTTTTGACTTTTAATTTTCCCCTGTTTCCGTTTGCCCCTATTTCCCTTTGATTCTTCCCATTCCCCCCCCCATAAAGGCCCAGTCAAATTGACTTCCATCTCTCGCTTTTTCCCCTTTTTTCCCCCTTTGGGTTTTCTTTCCACCATTCCCCCCTTTCAGACCCCGGTCATTGATTCCCATCCCCTTCGCCCCGGGTCCCCTTTTTCTTTTTGCCATTTTCCCTCATCCGAGCCCGGTCTATTGACTTTCATCTCTGATCCATTCACCCCTTTTTCCCTTAAATTCCCTTCCCATTCCCCCCTTTCGGGCCCCCTTTAAATTGACTTTTCCCCCTCTAACTCCCGGTTGCCCCTTTTTCCCCTTGGTTCTTCCCTTTCCCCATCAGAGCCGGGTTTTTGCTTTAAATCCTCCCCTCCGTTCCCCCCCTTCCCCCTTTGGGTTTTTCCTTTTCCCCCCCCATAAACCCCGGGTCTATTTGACTTTCACCCTCTCGCCCCTTTTCCCCTCTTCCCCTTGGTTCTTCCTTTTCCCCCCTCAGGGGCCCTCTTTTCTTTTGGCTTTCATCTCTGCTCCGTTCGCCCTTTCCCCCTTTGGGTTCCCCCCCACCCCCCCCATCAACCCCGGGTCTTTTGGGAACTTCCTTCTTCGTTTCCGTTCCCCCCTTTTTCCCCTTGGTTCCCCCTTTTCCCCCCATCATAGCCCAGTCTTTTACTTTAAACTCCATTTCCGGTTCCCCCTTCTCCTTGGTTCTTTCCCCTTTTCCCCCATCAGGGGCCCGGGTCTAGGACTTTAAACTCTCGTTTGGTTGGGCCCTTCCCCTTGTTCTTCCTTTCCCCCCATCAGACCCCGGGTCTTTTGGGACTTTCATCCCTCGCTCATTTGCCCCTTCTCCCTTTGTTTTTTCCATTCCCCCCATCAGACCCTGGGTCTTTTTGACTTTCATCTCTCACTTTCGTTAGCCCCTTCCCCCCTTAATTCTTCCCTTTCCCCCCCCTTCAACCCCCGGGTCTATTGACTTTAATCTCTCGCTTTTTTTTTTCGCCCCTTCCCCCTTTTGTTTTTTTTCCCTTTCCCCCCCATCAGAAGCCTGGTTATTGATTTTCTTTCTTTGCTCCTTTTTGCCCCTTTTTCTTTGATTTTTTCCCTTTCCCCCCCATCAGCCCCCCAGTTATTGACGTTCATCTCTCCCCCCGTTCTCCTCTTCTTCCCCTTTTTTTCTTCCCATTCCCCCCATAAACCCCCGGTCTAGGGACTTTCCCCCTTTTGGGTTTCCGTTCACCCTTTTTCCCCCTTGTTTCTTCCCTTTTTCCCCCCCATCAGACCCCGATCTATTGCTTAAATCTCCCCCTTTCCCCGTTCGCCCCCTTCTCCCTTGATTCTTCCCATTCCCCCCTTTCGGGGCCCCGGTCTGGGGGGAACTTTCATTCTCACCCCCTTTTCGCCCCTTTCCCCCCCGGGGGTTTCCCTTCCCATTCCCCTCGGGTTTTTTTTCCCCACTCCCCCCTTTCAGGGGCCCGGCCCAAAATTGGGCTTTTATCTCTTCGCTCCAAATCACCCGTTCCCATTCTTCTTTTCATCATTTTTTGTAAACTCTTTGCCGAGGCTTCTTATCAGGAGATTGAAGATGCAGCTTCTTGCCCTTTTTTCGGGCCATCATTCCGCCCCTGGGGTAATGCTTTGGATGTTGTGATCCCACTCTTCCCAAAGCCTACAGCCCGCCCACTGCTGTGTTTTAAGCGTAGTACTGTCGACCTTTGAATAAATGACGTTGCCCCTGATTTTTTTCCCCCCAAACGTCCCCCCTTTTGGGCTTTGGACAGAATTCTTTCCCATTTCCTTCCCGTTTGTCAGGGCCTCACATGATCATTTGGCTTTTTTTTTCTTTTCCCCAGAGACGCAAATCGATAAACTGGTTGATGCCGCTTCTTTGGAAAACTTTTTCAGGGTTTGGGCGGAAAACCATTTTGACCTTTTACGGGGAAAATAAAGCCAAAATTAAAACACTGAGTATTAGGGAATGTGGGAAAAGGTTTGTAATTTTGGTAAAGAAGAAGAAAAAGATTGTCCGACCACCCGGAAACAAAAAGGTAACAATGCAGTTACAGGAAAGAAAAGAGAAATAAGCCGATGCTAAGTAGGTGGGGAAGGCGCATTGATGTAAAGAGAAAACCCAAATTTATTTTTCTATAAAAATGATGGGAGTCTCTCTTCAGAGCTGAGTGGTTGGGGGGGCCACAATATGGGCCTGGAAAACAAAAAGGGCCAAAGCGGGTTTCCCCTTTTGCTCAACAGGGTATATTTTGATAAAATTGGGTAGCCCCCTAAAGTGTGATAAAAAAAGAGGGAAAAAAAAGATACATATTCCCAGTATTTTATTTTGGGTTTAAAAGGGTTTATAGGTGCGGCATATTGATAATTTCAAGGGCCCTAAATATGTGATAGATGTGGGTCCCACCTTCCCACCTCCAACTCGAGATCAGGCTCCCTGACATCATCACGAGAAAGAAGAGGGTTTGGTTTGGAATGCTTTTTTCCCTTTCAATGACAGTTCCAATTACAGCCGAATGGGCAAAGTGGGCTGTTCACAAAGGGCTTTCCCCTCGAAAATTAAAGCCCTTTCCCTTTCCCCCTCTCCGTTTCAAAAGAGACCTTTTTGGGGGGCCCCCCTTCCCCAAGATAGTGCCGGGCCCATGGGGGGGGGGGGGGGCCTTCACCTATCTCATATTTTTGCCTTTTTTGTTCCCATTGCCATATTTATTTAATGAAGGGCAACCCTTTTGGTTTAAAAGGGGACCAAACCCACGAGGGCCCCTTATCATTGGGAGGAAATGGGGGAATGGGTGCATGCTGGGGCCGAGCTGACCTTGTAAGCTCATTGCAACATCATTCCTTTTGCTTTAAATAGAATTATTTTGTAACTTTATTGGAACCTTTATCTCATAAAGGGAGCAGTGCATATAATATTAGTGCACGAAGCAATTGCTGCATCTTGCCATAAATGGAAAACACCAAAAGGGGAAGGGGTTTCCCGACATTAAACATAAGGAAAAAGATGCCAAGTCTAAAAAACTTTTATTTACCCGCCTGGGTTGACAAAAGACGTGGTGGGGACCAATGAAACCCAAAATGTCAATTTTATGTCCACGTCTCACAATTTCAAAACCGTAAGGTCGGTCGGGGGCCCCTCCTTCCCCTGTTTCCACCATGAATATTCCCGCCATAAAAACAAAAACCCTTTGTTTAGACAGGAAAGGGATTTCATCACTCTGGGAGTGGTGAAGATACCTTTGGGTTGATATTTAATTTTTGCAAAACGCCACAGTAAACCACAGAAATAAATCTGATTGCAGAACTATTGCTCAAACAAATCTCTTTGGGTCCTTTATGAATTTCATTTTTTTTTAAAAAACCGGGGTTTTTAACAAGCAAAAAGGAACAGGGTAAAAATACCACTTTGAACCCAGGAGGGTTTTCCAGGACCTCATGGTGACTACAGTTGGCCACTGATGGGTTGTGCAGAGTGACCTTTCTTTCCCTCCCCCCCTTCCAATTTTCCTTGAAGTAGAAGATAAATACTCAAAGTTATAATTTGAGGCTTCAGAGTCACATTGCAAAATCTTTAACAGAACCCTCCCACCCACTAACCTATCGCCTGCCATTCAGAAGACTAATTCCTTCATTGGTGGCAATGGAGTGTTGGGGGCCCCTTAACATTTATATCTTATTGCCAATGTTACTTGTGACCCCCACACATCCACACCACTGCAAATGTGTTATAATCATTGCAATTGTGCCATTCTTACCCTTCATTTCTACCAAACTACATCTGTTGACCCTCACGGTGATATGTTGAGCAATAACTTTGCCATGACTTAGAGTTGCTTTGGATTTGCCTGCATATATTATTTAGATATTTGTTAATGGGTTTCCTCACCATGTTGTTTCACAGAGTCACATGTAGCTTCAGACCAGCGTTAGCTTGGCAGGCTGTGGGTAGTTCTATAGCAGTAATTAGCATATTTAGCTCCTATATAACTAGCAGAGCATTACAGAGACAAAAGTAATGGACATATGTCTTTTTTCAACTGTACTAACTGTGTAACCATGTAAGTGCTGGAGGTTAAATCTGTAGTAAATGAAGATACAGATCTCCAAGGAGAGAAAACAAGTTCATTTAATCTTGTTAGAGATAAAGACTCTGCTCCATCCGATCATGGTGACATCACTCCTTGGGAGGGAGATGTGGATGGTAACCTAGAGACACTTGTGTGTACTCAGAGCAGATAAAATATCGCTTATCTCCTGGCCAAGGCAATATCAAAAGAGCAATGAATTTAGTAAAAGTCTTCAATTACCTTTCCCTGCTTTTCTCCCAGAAAAGCAGCCACCAGGGGTTTTCCATAGTCCCTGGTGGCCCAGTCCGATTCTATTCCTAATGCTTTTGGGCCCATGACGCAGTTGTTCTGACATCACTTCTAGTCTCATTGGGTCACTTCCATCTGCAGTCACAATGCCAGTAGAAAAAGAAACCTCTAGTCCCAATTCAGGAATGGAGGACAAATGTATGGTCAGAATTAGGGCTAGGTACAGAATTAGGTTCAGAGTGAAACAAATTCAGATTCAGGACGTTCTAAACCAGAATTCAGTATAACCGGTGCTGGACCAGAGACAGACTCCAGCAACACTACTAACTACCAAAGAAATGCAGAGGAATTACTCAGGTCTGTCTTAACATCAATAAGAGCCCCTGAGCAAAACTAGGTACTGGGCCCTGCCCAAGCGCATGACATGCCACTGGGACACAACTTCTTTGGGCAACAAGGTCCCCAATTAGGCAGATGTAAATACAGTATGCATGTAGAGCTACTGATAAGGCCCCAGGTTAATATACAGTTGAAACCAGAAGTTTCCATCCCCTCTATATAAAGCCCCATCTGCAGGTTTCTCCCCCTCTATATAAAGCCCAATCTGCAGGTTTCTCCCTCCCTCTATATAAAGCCCCATCTGCAGGTTTTTTCATCCCCTCTATATAAAGCCCCATCTGCAGGTTTTTCTCTCTGAAATCAGAATAAACCTTCCCCGTCATAGGTCAATTAGGAACCAAAATTATTTCTATTTGCCAAATGCAGAATAATGAGAGAGAGAATTTTTAAGGCATTTTTATTTCTTTCTGCAAAGTGAAAAGTTTCCATCCATTTCATTAGTACTTGGAAGCTTTGCCCTCAAACTGTAGGACTTGGGTCAAATGTTTTGGATCCTTCCACAAACTTCTCACAATAGTTGGTAGGAATTTTGGCCGCCTCCTCCTGACAGAGCAGGCAGCTCACTGGACCGAGGCCATGCCCCCTGGAGGGGAGGCGCAGCATGACTCGGCATGCTCGGTGCGGCCGGAGCGTGCTTCCCGGAGGGGAGGGGGAGCATTATGTAGATCGGGCACGGAGGAGCGGTATTTAAGTGCCGCCCTCCGCCCGGGAAGGCAGTCGGCAGCACGTGGTGAGCAGGAGGAGCCCGTGCTGCGCGCTGCGGTCAGGTCAGTTAGGGTGCGGTCCAGGTTACTGATGGAGGCTGGGATGGAAGGTGGCGAGCGGCAGCTGGAAGAGCTGCGCCAGCAGGCGGCGTCCAGGGGCGCAGCGTGGCTGCAGGATGCGGTGCAAGAGGTGCTGGGCGGCTTGGGTGCAGCCCCAGCGCAGCTGGAGGAGGAGAGCGGCGGTCGTAGGCGGCGGGCCAGACCTACGCAGCGGCTGAGCCCTGACTTCACTCCGAGGGCCCGTCGTCGCCGGGGGGAGCCCTTCTGGGGACCCTCCGGGTCGGGGGGATCACCCTCGTGCTTCGGGGCGGTCTTCTCGGCCTGGGAGGAATCCGAGTGGGCCGGCGGGTTCTGCGGGGGACAGTGGGTTAGGCCACCAGCTTGGGGCAGGCGCTGCTGTCGCTCCTTTAGCCCAGTCCAGTCCGGCGTTCGTCGATGGAGGATCAGAGATTTCCGGTTGACGACCGGTCGTGGAATAGGGGTCGGGGAGCGGCTGGTGGGTCCACAGCCCCCAGCGGCCTGGTGTTATATGTCTTGTCTTGTTCGTTCCCCCCATTTGCAGTCCCGGCCGGGAGGGTACGTAGTGTGGGTTTAGAACAAGGGCAAGGGGGTTGGGGGTGCGGGAGCGTATCAGGGGAGCCAGGGGAGTCTGGGGGGTTAGAAGAGGCGGTTCGAGTGTTGCTAGCGGGTTTTGGGAGTGGGGGAGCCGGGAGTGGGGGTCCGTCCCCGGTTAGTGCGTGGCTGCCTCCTCAGCCATTGGAGAGTGGACCTTTGGTATAAAGGGGGGTTTCTCCTGGGGTAGTGCCGGGGGAGGGAGGCTTGAGGAGTGGGGTCGCGGTGTCAGTGCAGACTGACAAGGAAAAGCAGGACAGTATGTGATTAGATAATAAAGCGAAGGGGGAGGTGTAAGTCTGCTTTGAGGGGCCGTTAAGGGCACATTTGAAGCAGGAGGTATGGGAGAAGATCTGGAAGGATGAGTATGTGGAGATCTTCTCCCTTCTCCCTCTTGAGAAATTTAATTTGGATAAGGGGAAAGAAGGAGGACAGTAAGAAGGAGGAGGAGGAGAAGAGGCGTTGGCGCCTCATTCCTCAGATGTTCACCAATTGGTTGCACGCTTTTGCCATTTTGGCGAGCGTGGTTGGGGAAAAGGCCCCAGAAAACTGCTCGGCATTATTTTGCCACATGGACGCAATCGGGGAGGCACATCGGGCATATGGGGGGTTAGCTTGGCTTCGCTACGACGAGCAATTCCGGCAACGGAAGGCGGTCCGCCCTTCCATTCGCTGG
Source organism: Phyllomedusa bahiana (assembly GCA_025379985.1). Classification (NCBI taxonomy): domain Eukaryota; kingdom Metazoa; phylum Chordata; class Amphibia; order Anura; family Hylidae; genus Phyllomedusa; species Phyllomedusa bahiana. The sequence goes on along the minus strand of JAODAL010015560.1, from coordinate 33,018 downwards.
GATCATAAAGACATTGGTCTCTGGCTGAAGGTGATAGCCTCTATGAAGTTTGGGGCGTCCTTTCGGGGGGGGGGGGAGGGGCGGCGGTGCGGCCAAGGAGGTTCCGCCAGTATATGGAGGGGGGTCTCAAGCTGGGGGACAGAACGGGGCTTGCTGGCAATTTAATAGTGGCCAGTGCAAGTTCGGGGCAGGATGTCAATTTAAACACATCTGTTCTTTTTGTGGGGCCACATCCCACACAGTGGCTCTGTGTTTTGAAAAAGAGAGGGGCAAGAGTAGTGCCACGGGTGGCCAGGGGGGTGACGCCGGTGAAACTCCAAGAGATGGAGCCGTGTCTGGCCAGGTCTAGGGCTCGGGATGCGGCGAGGCTGTGAGTGGAAGGTTTTGGGGCCGGTTTTCAGATACCTCCGCCGGCGCATAGGGTACCATTTTCGATTAAAAATTTGCGGTCCACGTATGAGCACCCCGGGGTGGTGTCTGAGAAATTGTGGAAAGAGGTGGCGTTGGGTTGGATGGCGGGTCCTTTTCCGGAGCTGCCTTTTCCTGATTTGGTGGTGTCACCGTTGGGGGGGGTTCCGAAGAAGGAGCCCAATAAATTCCGGCTTATACATCATTTGTCGTTTCCGAGGGGATGTTCGGTGAATGATGGCATAGCGCCGGAACTGTGCTCGGTTGTTTATACCTCGTTTGATGAGGCGGTTGTGTTGGTTCAGCGTTTTGGGGTGGGGTCTCTGTTGGGGAAGGCAGATATTGAGTCTGCGTTTAGGTTACTGCCAGTGCACGCGGACAGTGTACATTTGTTGGGGTGTTTCTGGGAAGGGCAGTTTTTTGTGGACCGGTGCCTCCCGATGGGCTGTTCTCTTTCGTGTGCATATTTCGAGACGTTTAGTTCATTTTTGGAATGGGTGGTTCGGGATGTTTCGGGACTGAATTCGGTTATTCATTATCTGGACGATTTTTTTGTGTTGGACCCGGCAGGGTCCCCTATTTGTGGGTCGTTGTTGCACTCCTTGAATTGGGTGGTTGAGAGGTTCCCTTGGTAGTGGACAAAATGGAGGGCCCGGTTTCTTGCTTGAACTTTTTGGGGATCTGCATTGATTCGGTGGCAATGGAGTGCAGGTTGCGGAGGATAAGCTCCGGGCGTTGTGGGAGGAGGTACAGCGGGTTGGGTGTTTGAGGAAAATCCCGCTTCGGGAGTTACAGTCCCTGCTGGGGAAGTTAAACTCTGCGTGCCGGATCTTGCCCATGGGGCGTGTGTTTTGTCGGCGGTTGGCAAGCGCCACGTCAGGGGTGTTGAAACCGCATCATTTCGTGCGCTTGACTAGGGAGCATAGGGCCGATTTGGCGGTTTGGGCATCCTTCTTGGATCAATACAATGGGCGGTCCCTTATCATCATCATCGGGAAGGAGGTGTCGAATCAGGAAGTGGATATTTTCACGGATACGGCGGGCAGCACAGGCTTTGGGGCCATTTGCGGGAACAGTTGGTGTGCGGCCCCTTGGCCATCGTCGTGGGTGACGTCGCCGGTGATAAAGAATTTGGCGTTTCTGGAGCTCTTTCCTATAGTGGTGGCAGTGGAACTATGGGGGGAGAGGGTCAGAGACAGGAAGATCCGTTTTCATTGCGACAATTTGGGGGTGGTGCAGGCTATCAACAACTTGTCGGTGCATTCCCCCCCGGTTGTGAGGCTTCTCAGGTTACTGGTGCTGCATTGTTTGGAACTTAACTCATGAGTGGTGGCTGAGCATGTGCGGGGAGTTTTGAATGTTGTGGCTGACACTCTTTCTCGATTGCAGTGGGAGCGGTTCAGGACCCTGGTGCTGTCAGCGGCGGAGATGGGAGAGGTGTGCCCCAGTCACCTCTGGAACGTGGTCTCAGAGATGCCAACCAGTTGATTCGGGCTTCCCTGTCGGGTGGGACTTGGTTGGCCTACGGCAGGGCATGGGAGTTTTGGGTGGATTGGCTTGCGGGATTTGGCCAGGTTGGATCGGATGAGGATGAGGTGGGGGCACTGTTGTGCCTTCTCGCTCACGTTCATGGGCTGGGGTGGTCCGCTTCCAAGGTTACCAGATTTATGGCTGGGTTGGCGTTTGGATTTAAGTGGCGGAGGAGACTGGTCTTGACGAAGGATTTTGTAATAGCTCGGGCATTGAGGGGCTACAGGCGGGGGCGGGGGTGTTGGAATGTTTGGGGTGAGAATTGGAGTCTGTTGCTTCCTCTCCGTTTGAGGTGGCGTTGTTTCGGTTCGGTTTTGCTTTGGCGGTCTTTGGGGCTCTGCAGGTAGGAGAGTTGGTGTCCCCGAGTCGGATGCGGGTGGGGGGGCCTGCAGGCCTCAGATATTTGGGAACAGGGGAAAGCGGTGGTTTTTGTAACACTTAGGTCAAAAACGGATCAAGAGTGAAGGGGCCGGGTGGTTTGGCTTGGGGCTGTTCCAGGGTCTCCGATGTGCCCTGTGCGGTGTTTGCGGGATTTTCGAGGGAGATGTAGGCGTGATGGGGGCCCGTTATTGGTGCACGTAGATAGGGAGTTTCTGTCCCGTTTTCAGTTCACAACAGTCTTTCGGCGGTGTTTGGGGAGCCTGGGCCTGGAGCCGGGTCAATTTTCTCCACACTCTTTTCGCATAGGTGCAGCAACGGAGGCGGCAGGGTGGGGGCTCCGTCCGGAACTGGTCCGGAGGATCGGTCGTTGGGAATCCGACAGATTCTGGTTTTATGTCCGGCCACAGTTGATCGCGCCAGAGATGTGTTGATGGGGGTTGGGGGCGTTTGGTATTGGTTTGCTTGTTATTTGTGTGTTTTGCTTCCATTTTTAGTTCGCTCTCCCTGTTTGGTTTGGATCCTCGGTCATTCTTTCGTGCACTGGGGCGCAGAAAGAGCGAACGTTCGGCCGGATGGACATCAGCTTGGTTTTTCCTAGGATGTGGTGGTGGTGTGGTGGATAGGACGGCGCGGCTTGAGATGGCTTGGGGTTGTGCCGGAATTTCTTCAGTTCGCGGAGTGGGACAGGCCTCCCGACGTGCTGTTGCTACATGCCGGTGGAAACGATTTGGGGTCCTTGACGTCCCAGGAACTGGTGCGGAATATTAAGTATGACCTGATGAGGTTATGGTCCTCCTTTCTGGCGCTGGTGATAGTGTGGTCAGACATTGTGTTCCAATAATGCAAGTTTAGAACAGCACCGAATGTTCTCTGCTTCCGTTTATACAACACTGTCCATGCAACAGACCGCCAAAAAATGAGGAAGGCCCATCCCTCATATCCAGATATGTATAGAAAAAATACAGAATGGCCTCAGCATCAGTGTTCTTTTACTGCAAGACGCCATTCTGTATTTTTTCTAGACATTGTGTTCCGTTATCATTGGCAGGGGGCCAGGTCAGTGGAATGCCTGAACAGGGCAAGAGTAAAGGTGAATAGATCGTTGGCCAGGTTTGTGGCCCGGAACGGAGGGATTTTTGTTCGGCACCTCGAGTTGGAGTCGGGGGAAAGTAATTTTTGGAGAGCGGATGGGGTTCACCTCACAGCTGTGGGGCTGGATCTTTGGGCCCTTGGCCTCCATAAAGGCATTGAAAGGGCGCTCGGTTTGGTGGGGGGGGCGGGCATGCATGAGGTGTCATGGCATGCTCGCGGTGGTGGTTGAGGTTCTTGGAGTTGTGATCAAAAAAGGTGGTGGAGGGAGTCCTTTGAGGTAGGATTCCCTTAGGGTAACTAGGATGACCTGGCGAAGGTGGGCTCTTTCGGGGTGTTATCCCTGAAGAGCAAAATTGGCTTAGCCATAGGTATGGCTTCTGGGCCCCCGAGCCAGTGGAGTACGGCTGGGGGTAATGGTGGTTTTGTCCCTTCGGGGACCTCGGCCCCTTAACTGGTTGTGGTCGGTTGAAAATAAGGTCGGTTTGGCCACTGGTTAGTCGGCCTGTTCGTTGTATATAAATATATATATATGTATATAATGAGGATCGGGTTTTGGAAATATTTTGGCATGGGTTATTTGCATATATATATTTATATACTGGGTTTAAAGTTCTATTATATTTATATTTGGTTGTATATATTTTTATGTTGTATTGTTAATAAAACGGCTGCTGTGGCCAATTTAATCCCAAAGCTGGTGGTGGTGTTGTTATTGGGATTGGTCGCAGTAAGCAGTTTTTGGAAGGGTGGAGATATGGTGTTGGGTTTGAGAGGGTAGGACGCACATACTCAGCGTTGCCCTGGGGTCATGGTGTAACTGAGACATGTTTGGGGGTCTCCTCGCTCGCACTGGTCTTTTTAAGCTTTGTCCATACATTTTCAATAGGATTGAGATCAGGGCTTTGGGGTGGCCACTCCAAAACATTGACTTGGTTCTCCTTAACCAGTTTGGCAGTAGCTTCGGTCATTGTCCATATGGAAGACCTATTTCCGCTCAAGCTTTGTTGCTTTAGTATTGCCACATAATCTTCATTCCTCATGATGCCGTCTATTTTGTGAAGTGCTGCAGTCCCTCCTGCAGCAAAACAACCCCACAACATGATGCTGCCACTCCTGTTTTTCACAGTCGGATGGTTTTTTTAGGCTTCCAAACTTCTCCCTTTTTCCTCCAAACGTCTTGATGGTCATTATGGCCAAACAGTTCAATTTTAAATTTGTCAGACCACAGGACGTGTCTCCAAAAATGCAGGTTTACAAACATTAATCTGGCTTTTGTATATTTCTTTTGGAGCAATTGCTTCTTCCTGGCAGAGTGGTCTTTCAGCCCATGTTGATAAAGTACTCGTTTCACTGTGGATAATGATACAATCTTACCAGCTTCCACCAGTATCTTCACAAGGTCTTTAGCTTTTGTTCTTGGGTTGATATGCACATGTCAGACAAAAGCACATTCATCTCTGAGACACAGAACCCGTCTCCTTCCTGAGCGGTATGATGGCTGAACATTCCCATCTTGTTTGTACTTGTGTATAATTGTTTGTACATATGAACAAGGTACCTTCAGGTATCTGGAAATTGCACCCACGGATAATCCAGACTTGTGCAAGTCCACAATTCTCTTCCTGATATCTTGGCTGATTTCTTTAGACTTTCCCATGATGTTACACACAGAAGCAGTGTATTTCTGGTGTGCTATAAAATATATCCACAGCTGTGTCTCTAATTAACTCAGATGTTGCCAATAAACCTATCAGAAGCTTCTAAAGACCTGACCTCATCATATGGGCGGTCCCAAATTGTTTAAAGGTAGAGAAATCCCAGTGTATGGAAACTTCTGACTTTGCAAAAAGTAATAAAAATGCCTTAAAAAAATTCTCTCTCATTACTCTGCATTTGGGGAATAGAAATAATTTTGGTTCCTAATTGACCTAAAACGGGAAAGATTTATTCTGATTTCAGGTCAGAGAGTGAGAAAAACCTCTAGTTTTAACTATATAGGTATTCAGGGTATTCAATTAGGTAGAAGCCTAGATAAGTAGGCAGCGTCTCCATGATTCATAGTGGCCCTTTCAGTTGTAATGGAAAAAATTAAACTCACCTCTCACAGCCTAAATAGCCTGTGGCCTACAAGACTTATTGGTGGCAGGGCCATCTTAACAGCATTTTGAGCCTCCGGCAGAGCAGTGCATTGGGCCCTTCGCAAATACATGTCTTTAGCCATGCCCAAACACACCCATTATCATCACACCACCTATGTTGGGACACCCTTCGGACAACCTGCAGGCAGCCTAAAGTCTTCAATACTAATCAGCATGGCAAGGAGCCGATGGCTTCATTCTCCACCATGGTCTTAACTGTTTGCACATCCGAAGAACACACAAATAAGCAGAGCTGATCCAGGGTATGTTCCTTGCGTTCCTAGGACAAATATACACCATTTATGGCCCTTATACTTGTGGGGCCCCCAGGTAGCTGCCTAGTGTGTCCAATGGAAAAGATGGCCTTAAGTGACGGGGCAAGGAGCCACTAACAGCCACTGGTGGGCTCCAAGCACAACGGTCTAAAACTTATTGAGAACCAGTAAGTTAACCACCCCAAAACCAGTTAAACTTCAGGATAATTAGGATGATGATTGAGTTTTTGGAGACTTTTGCCAAAAATGGTTCTGGGCCAACCTGAATCAAAGCGCTTGAACAAGGATATCTAATATACCTGATCTTGACACCCAAGAAATGAAAAGAGTAGAGCGTAATGAAGAACTTGGAGAACTTTAGATATGTCCTCGGAGGGAACTCTAGATGGGATCCCTGAGTACTTTTCATAACCCATCAGTGACCAACTCTTTGTCCATATGGTACATTTGTTGTGGTGATGTATCCTAAATGTCCCTCTATTGGAGGGACAGTCCCTAATTTTGACCCAAATCCCCCGTCCCTTTTTACTACTTAATTGTCCCTCTTTTTGAAAATATTCCCCCCAAAAAGCCCCTCTCTCCCTCAAAGATACACAAATAGTTAAATAATAGTGCCAACCTGGGGACCCAAGACATACCTCCGACTGCCCAGGATCCCCCATGCTCTTAGGGCCCCCATACAACTGTCTCTTGTTCCCAATGGATCTGACAGCTCTGGCATTGCTTACCAGTTTCAAAAGTTGTTTGACCTACATTAACTGGTTTGCACTTACCTTTTGCTCCCATGCCTGTTACTGCTCGCCCTGCGGTAACGCTCTACTAATCATCACTTCCTTTAGGAACAGCGAAGCCTTGATTACTGTCAGTTCACCCGTTAAGGACGCAGCTGTTTCCAATTTTTTTTTTTACTTTTTCTTTTACTAACTTTTTGTTCATTTTTCCGCCTCCATAGATGTATAAGGGCTTGCATTCATTGTGGGAATAGATTACTTTTTAATTCTTTCATTGCCCCTATCATTTAGAGTTCGGAGAAATCCCCCGCCCCCCCCCAAAAAAAAAATCCTTGTGAGGTGGAATGTGAAAAAAATATCCAATTGCACCATTTTAACAGGGGCTTTTGGTTTTATGGAGCTCGCTGTTCGGTATCAATGACTTGTTACCTTGTCTTCTGAAGGTTGCTACAATTTATTTATAGAATTTTCATTATATTTTACTACTTTGAAAAAAAAAATCTTCAAAAAAAAGTTTTTCATCGCCATTTTCTCACATCCCTACGGTTTATTTTTCCTTCGACAGAGCTGGTTGAGGGTTTGGATTTTGTAGGGTGAGGGGTTTCTTTTTTTTTTTTTTTTTTGGAGGAGTTGAACTTTTATGGAAGTTGAAGAACCAATTCCAATCATGGTAATATTTTTTATTGTACCTTTTATTTATGGTCTTATTTTTATATTGTAAATGGGTAAAAGTTTGTTTTTTTTCATTATTAATATTTGTTTAAATTTTCAAGGTGGATCACCATGAAGTAAAATTGACTTGAGAAGCTTGCAAATTAAATAAAAAACATTTTAATCATTATTAAAAACATTCTGCACCATTTTTTATTGTAGTTGCTCTCTTAGTGATCCATAGTTTACAGCTCATCTTCTGGGGTTATGACTAGTGACAAGAGCGACTCAGTCCTGGTCGCACACGCTCAAACATCACCTCTCCTCTCAGGCAGCTACTGTCAGTCTATTCCCTGCTTTGTAACAACACACTCACTGCTGAGTGAGTGTTTGACCAAAGGTGCTGTCATTCTATTCCCATCCTCTGTACTCCATAGTAATCATACACACTCACTGCTGAGTGAGTGTTAGACCAAAGGTGCTGTCATTCTATTCCCATCCTTTTACTCCTAGTAATCACACACACTCACTGCTGAGAGAATGTTTAACACCAGGTGCTGTCATTCCACTCCCGTCCTCTGTACTCCTTAGTAATCACACACACTCACTGCTGAGAGAATGTTTAACCCCAGGTGCTGTCATTCAACTCCCGTCCTCTGTACTCCTTAGTAATCACACACACTCACTGCTGAGAGAATGTTTAACCCCAGGTGCTGTCATTCTATTCCCATCCTCTGTACTCCATAGTAATCACACACACTCACTGCTGAGAGAATGTTTAACCCCAGGTGCTGTCATTCTACTCCTGTCCTCTGTACTCCTTAGTAATCACATACTCACCACTGAGCGAGTGTCAACCCCATGTGCTGTCATACTATTCCTGTTCTCTGTACTCATTAGTAATCACACATACGCACTGCTGAGTGACTGTTTAACCCCATCCTCTGTACTCCATAGTAATCATACACACTCACTGCTGAGTGAGTGTTCGACCAAAGGTGCTGTCATTCTATTCCCGTCCTCTGTACTCCATAGTAATCACACACACTCACTGCTGACCAAGTGTTTAACCGCAGGTGCTGTCATTCTATTCCTGTCCTCTGTACTCCTTAGTAATCATACACACTCACTGCTGAGTGAGTGTTCAACCAAAGGTGCTGTCATTCTATTCCTGTCCTCTGTACTCCTTAGTAATCACACATACTCACTGCTGAGTGACTGTTTAACCCCATCCTCTGTGCTCCTTAGTAATCACACACACTGTGTTCGACCAAAGGTGCTGTCATTAGTGTTGAGCGATTGCGTTGGCTATCGAGATCGATCGATAGTCGATAGTCGGCCGCTATCGATAAGGTTTTTCGATAGTGAGCATCGATTATGAGCGATTACCATTAAAGTCTATGGGAGAGCAACAACACCTTCATTATTACACCCAGAGCCGCCATCAGAAATTTCGGGGCCCCATACAGCTGAAGCATCGGGGGCCCCCCTCTACCATCCCCGCCCCCTACCAAACCCACCAAAAAAAAAAAAATGCATTTGAACTATTGTTTTTGGATTTAGTTCTTGTTGGATTTTACTATATTGTGCGAGTCAGTATGTATACAAGGGCCAGCGAATACCGCCACATGATCACTGCATCTCTCCACTATAATGTTACTGATCAAACCAGTATACCCAGACCAATACAACAATAATAATATACACAAACCAAATAATGCCACCACATCATCACCACATATCTTCACCATAGAGAGACTAAATAATACCACTGTACTGTTACTAAATATAAGCCATTACACCAAGACCAATAATACTTCCATATAGTGGTAGATACAAGTGCACACAGTGCAGTTACATTCAGTGACTCACAGGTGACATCTTGTCTCATGAGTTGTTCACGTTTCCTTTTCTTCTCCACTTGGTCCAGACCGCCATGGCGACTTCTCCCGGCCATCACTCGTTCCTGCAGAACTTACAACACAAAGACCTGAGATTTCTCACTCTTCTATCATCCTCCCACCTATGTCTTTCCCATGTACAAACTCCCCATCCATAGTGCCCCAAAAGGTAATAATTACCCCCATAGTGCCCTGGTAGTTAGGTATATAACCCCCCCCCCCATACGTAGTTAGTTATATAGGCCCCTTCCCATATGTAGGTAGTGGGGGACCATGAGTGGGGCCCCACTCACCCGCTGTATGGTCCCCCCGAGCCATGTGAAGACTCTCCTCAAGCCCCCCCGCCCTGCCTATGTAACGCTATTGAGCGCAGCTGTGCCATGGAGCGCGGGCCCTCTTTGAGCAGTACAGGCCCCTGTTTTTAAGTGTGATGCTGGGCCCCTGAGATGAGAAGAGATCCCTGTTCAAGATCCCCCTCCAGGCATGTGAGGCCCTCAATGCCACCCAGCCGTGTGGGGCCCCGCTCAAGGGGTGGCTTGGAGAGGGGCCACACACGGCTGGGGGCATTGAGCAGGGCCCCACACGGCTGGAAGGGGGCTTTGCCAAGGGCCCCACATGCCTGGAGAGAGGGGGGCTTTGCTTGGGGCCCCACATGCCTGGAGAGAGGGGGGCTTTGCCAAGGGCCCCACATGCCTGGAGAGAGGGGGGGCTTTGCTAGGGGCCCCACATGCCTGGAGAGGGGCCACACACGGCTGGGGGCATTGAGCGGGGCCCCACATGCCTGGAGAGAGGGGGGGCTTTGCCAAGGGCCCCACATGCCTGGAGAGAGGGGGGCTTTGCTAGGGGCCCCACATGCCTGGAGAGGGGCCACACAGTGAGGGGGGCAATGAGCGGGGCCCCACATGCGTGGATAGGGGGGGGCTATGCAAAGGGCCCCAAATGGCGGTAGAGAGGGGGGCACTGGAAGGGGCCCCATGTGATGGAGAGAGGGGGGCTGTGCTTGGGGGCCCACATGCCTGGAGAGAGGGGGACTTTGCCAAGGGCCCCACATGCCTGGTGAGAGGGGGGCTTTGTTAGGGGCCCCACATGCCTGGAGAGAGGAGGGCTTTGCTAGGGGCCCCACATGATGGAGAGAGGGGGGCTTTGTTAGGGGCCCCCCATGCCCGGAGACCGGAGGGCTTTGCTAGGGGCCCCACATGATGGAGAGAGGGGGGCTTTGCCAGGGGCCCCACATGCCTGGAGAGAGGGGGCTTTGCCAGGGGCCCCACATGCCTGGAGAGAGGGGGCTTTGCCAGGGGCCCCACATGCTTGGAGAGAGGGGGGCTCTGGCAGGGGCCCCAAGTGATGGAGAGTGGGGGGGCTCTGGCAGGGGCCCCATGTGATGGACAGAGGGGGGCATTGAGTGGGGCCCCCACACATCTCAGGTGCCCGTGCTCCGCCTCCGTGTCACAGCTGCGCGCCGCTCAGTAAGTGTACATATAGACAGTTCAGTGTAACACTCATTCTCCTGCACGCTGTGCCTGGAGCAGTCGTGCCCCGCCTCCCTCTGGCCGCGCCGTGCCCGTGTGACTCCGCCCACATGGGCGGAGCTTCACTGATTTAATTCGTCACCCCGCCCACAGACAGAGGGAGGCGGGGCCCGGCTGCTCCGGTCACAGCACGCAGGAGAGTGAAAGTAAGTTACACTGTACTGTCTATATGTACACTTACTGAGCGGCACGCAGCTGTGACACGGAGGCGGAGCACGGGCCCCTGAGATGTGTGGGGGCCCCTGGCAAAGCCCCCTCTCAATTTCTGAATTAAAACTAGCTGACATGGTAGGGAGAACAGGCCTATGGCCCGATCTCTCTACCATTGCTGTGAAGCAAGGGGGCGGTACCTGCCGGCGGCCGCGGGCCCCCCCTTGCTTCACAGATCGGCCGGGCCCCTTACGGGAGTACTGCCTGTACCCCCCTAATGGCGGGCCTGATTACACCCAAACATGGCTGGAGAAGCTGAAATTAACATCCACAACAGTCAAATCGATACGTGCTACATCTTAGGCAACACACTTAGGTTATAAAAGTCACAGAACCTTTCAATTCACCTGTGGTGAATATAGAATTGCTGTTTTAAGATTTACGTGGATGCTGCGTCAATGAACAAAGCTGGGTGTGCAAAAGTCAAAAAACACGTATCTGTTATATTTTCGTATAATACACGGTATTTTTTACACCTTTCAATTCACCTGTGGTGACTATAGAATTGCTGTTTTAAGATTTACGTAGATGCTGCGTCAATGAACAAAGCTGGGTGCGCAAAAGTCAAAAAACACGTAACTGTGATGTTTTCGTACGATACACGGTATTTTTGGCAACAAACAACCTGTGCTGAGTGCTGACTACAAGATTGCTGGATTGTAATTTAACTGCAAGGTGGATATATCAACAGTCACAGGTGTAATGGGTAAAATTAAATTGAACACCTATCTTAAATGTATACTGATAATAAAAGTGGTGTTTTGCACCTAAAAAAGAGACCTGCAGTTACTAGAAATGATGTGTATCCAATATAAGTTCAGGCTGCCCAATAACCAGGAAATATTTCAATAGCAAACTGTTAATAATAAAGATATTCCACTACAATGTCTACACTAAGTCTTGGTGAACTTTATCCAGTGTTCTTTATAGATAGAGCTTGTCTGTGTTCGCCCGCGGGACCTCCCCCTCCCCCCCGCTTCCCACCGCCATGAATTTACAAGCGAAAAAAGGACCATGCGCAATGATCTTAATAGATGATGCTCAGAATTTAACCTTAATTATCGCATGATCTGGAAATTTCGATCACCATAAAAACCTTGCCGATTTCAACTTTGTCGATAAAAATCGCTCAACACTAGCTGTCATTCTATTTCCGCCCTCTGTACTCCATAGTAATCACACACACTCACTGCTGACCAAGTGTTTAACCGCAGGTGCTGTCATTCTATTCCTGTCCTCTGTACTCCTTAGTAATCATACACACTCACTGCTGAGCAAGTGTTCACACCCAGGTGCTGTCATTCTACTCCCGTCCTCTGTACTCCTTAGTAATCACACAGTCACCACTGAGCGAGTGTTCAACCCCAGGTGCTTTAATTCTATCATGCACAAACGAACATGCCAGCAATGCCCAGCTCCACAGCAAGACATACGGCTTCCAAATCCAGGTATGTGAATACAAATGGACTTTATTATAATGCAATTCTGCAGCAGTACATGGTTGGCTAAAATGGGATAAAATCTGATAAACCCTGTCAACGCGTTTCGAGCGTATGTCGTGATCAAGAGCCTGCACACTCGAAACGCGTTGACAGGGTTTATCCCATTTTAGCCAACCATGTACTGCTGCAGAATTGCATTATAATAAAGTGTGTAGTTGTGTAATTTAGATCCCTCCGTCACATTTACTGTGGCATCTAAATGGTCAAATAGCTGAGATTAGATCTGGCTTCGATCACGGCTGCTATCTTATAGCCATCACCTACCAAGTATAAAGTGGGCTCAGTGAGTGAACCCGTTCCATGCTCCCTTAGAGCTATTCTGACCTATTAATATGTAAAAATGGGCTAAAGAGCAGCAGAACTTGGTCCAATCTCAAAAAGCATTGCCACAAGTTGCTGTTAAACACTTTTTAAGTACAGCAGCGTCTTGTCCCGCCCCCAAGGAACAGATCTACAAAACTTTGCTTTTCCCTCAATATATAGGGCAGCTGTCAATCCTAACAAGGACCACAACATATAGTGAGATTCTGGCAAGATGGTTATATGGCTCGGATCAGAGTTTTCTCCAATCTGGGCCACTAATGACAGACATCATCTGTAAGTAACAGCCAGCACCAATCACGTATAGAGAAGGCTCAGTGGCCCTATTGACCTATACCCTACAATTTAGAGGCATAGTCCCTTAATGCTGTTTGGACGTATTAATATGTCCTAATATGCTAAGAGGCTAAAGAGCAGCAGAACTTAGTCCAATCTTCAAGACCATTGCCACAAGTTCCTGTTAAGTACCATTTAAGTGCAGCAAAATTTTGTTCCACCCCCAAAGAACAGATCTACAAAATTTTGCTTTTCCCTTCAGAATCTAGGTCAGCTGTTAATCCTAACAAGGACCACAAAATATAGTGAAGTTCTGTCTAGATGGTTAAATGGCTGAGATCGGAGTTTTCTCCACTCTGGGCCACTAATGACCGATGTCATCTGTAAGTAACAGCCAGCACCCACCAAGTATAGAGAAGGCTCAGTGGCCCTATTGACCCATTCCCCACAATTTAGAGCCCCACTCCCTTAGAGCTTATTAGTATGTCCTAATGTGCTAAGGGGCTAAAAAGCAGTAGAACTTAGTTCAATCTCCAAAAACATTGCCACAAGTTTCTGTTAAGTACCATTTAAGTGCTGCAACATCTTGTCCCACCCCCGAGGAACTAATCTACAAAACTTTGCATTTCCCTTCAAAACCTAGGGCAGCTGTCAGTTCTAGCAAGGACCATAACATATAGTGAAGTTCTGGCAAGATGTTTAAATGGTGGGATCGGGATTTTTTAAACGGGGCATAATGAAAAAAATTTCATTTGTAAGTAAATCAGCACCACCACATAAAACCCCCTTTTGACTCATCCCTTTTAAATTTAAACCCATGCTTTTTAATAGTTTTGACATATTGTATGTCCTAATGTATAAGGGCTAAGACACAAAAACTTAGTCCAGCCCCAAGACCTTTCCCCACAAGTTTCTGTTAGTACCATTTAAGTCTGCAACATTTGTCCACCCCGGGAATAACTAAAAAATTTTGCTTTTCCCCTTAAAAATTAGGCAGCTGTCAGTTCACAAGGCCCATAAAAATTTTAAGTTCTGGCAAGTGTTTAAATGGTGGGGATCTGAGATTTTTTACAATCTGGGGCCACTAATGAAACATATCATTTGTAAGAAACATCCCCGCACGCACCACATACAGAGGCCCTATTGACTCATACCCTACAATTTAGACCATGCTTTCTTAATATGTTTTGACATTTAGTATGTCCTAATGTCTAAGGGGCTAAAGAGCAGCAGAACTTAGTCCCGTCCTCCCAAAACCGTTGCCACAAGTTTCTGTTAAGTACCATTTAAGTGCTGCAACATCTTGTCCCACCCGAGGAACTTATCTACAAAACTTTGCTTTCCCTTTAAAATCTAGGGCAGCTGTCAGTTCTAGCAAGGACCATAAAATATAGTGAAGTTTGGCAAGATGTTTTAAATGGCTGGGATCTGAGTTTTTTTTCCAATCTGGGCCACTAATGAAAGATATCATTTGTAAGTAACATCCAGCACCCACCACATACAGAGGCCCTATTGACCATACCCTACAATTTAGACCCATGCTTTCTTAATACTGTTTTGACATATTAGTATGTCCTAATGTGCTAAGGGGCTAAAGGGCAGCAGAACTTAGTCCAGTCTCCAAGACCGTTGCCACAAGTTTCTGTTAAGTACCATTTAAGTGCTGCAACATCTTGTCCCACCCCCGAGGAACTAATCTACAAAACTTTGCATTTCCCTTCAAAACCTAGGGCAGCTGTCAGTTCTAGCAAGGACCATAACATAGAGTGAAGTTCTGGCAAGATGTTTAAATGGCTGGGATCTGAGTTTTTTTACAATCTGGGCCACTAATGAAAGATATCATTTGTAAGTAACATCCAGCACCCACCACATACAGAGGCCCTATTGACTCATACCCTACAATTTAGACCCATGCTTTCTTAATACTGTTTTGACATATTAGTATGTCCTAATGTGCTAAGGGGCTAAAGAGCAGCAGAACTTAGTCCAGTCTCCAAGACCGTTGCCACAAGTTTCTGTTAAGTACCATTTAAGTGCTGCAACATCTTGTTCCGCCCCCGAGGAACTAATCTACAAAACTTTGCATTTCCCTTCAGAATCTAGGGCAGCTGTCAATCCTATCAATGGCCGTAAGGTACATTGAGGCTGTGGCTGAAGCTATTAGTGAAAGTGAATCTTGCTGAGATTTTCAAATGCAATAAATAGCTTAGACTTGATCAGTGTAATGTAATTAGCAAACCATTAAAGAGCAGAAGTGTGGTTAAATGATCTCCAACGGCAAGAAAATAAATCTATTTTATATTGAGTCTGAGATAAAGTATTATGTTTTAAATACTCCAAGGACCTCGGTTACCAGACGTCCTGCAAGGCAGAAGAAAAGCTCAGGCAACGTAATGCATTTGGCCCGAATGCAAAAAAAATCTAAAAAAAATCTAAAAAAAATATCTGTCCGGTTAATTTGCCAAGTGAATAAGAGATTAGGAAGAAGTGGAGTTTTCCCCTTCAGATTCGAGTTGCGACACTTGGAACCGTGTAAAGAGTCTCATGGATTTTTCGTATTTCTTCTTCTTATGAGATTGCTATAGATCCGTCTGCTTGTTGAATAGGGAAGTGATACGTTCACAGGATGCCGGCCTCACAGGGAAAGGCCTAATTGCATTGAGCTCTGTAATAAAATTTATCCGATATAATTTCGTTATCAGGCTTTTCCTTGATTGAAATCTGACTTAATAATTTCCAACAAGACCAAGCACTAGACCCGACCTTGTTTACATTCGCCTCAAAGTTTGCATCTGAAACTATTTTAATGCAGTTTTAATGGCACTTTTATTGGAAATTGCTGCCTGATCCTCTTTTCATTTACACAGTGGTGGAGCGCTGTTTTGGATAATTAAGTTTGATTTCTATCACATTAATATGCTCATTGAATGGAATCAAATAAGGACAACATTAGCTGAACTATTGTAGATAGATAAATATAGAAATTGGGAGGTTTTACCACCAGAGAATGAAACTTTTAGGTTGGGATTTGGGTGTTTTATTATAAAAATAAGAACCAGTTATCAGAATAGATAGTATTGGCTACTGAAGGGTTAAAAAAGCAGGTTTGGGGGAGACATCGCCATTATAAGCTCAGTGCCTGACGTTTTTGTAGTATGTCCTTGAGGAATCTACTACATTATTTTTACCTGTTGGAACAACAATGCAGTGTCAGAGCCCACAAGTAATGTTTATTCCTGGGGCCCACCAGTGGAGTTAATTCTTGAGCCCCAACAGTGAATGGATTCTTGAGGATATCAGTGGAGCTGATTCTTGGGACCACCAGTTAATGGACTCTTGAGGTCCACCAGTAGAGTAGAGTCTTGGGACCCCCCCAGTGGAGTTGATTCTTGGGGCTTACCAGTGCAGAAGATCCTTGAGACCCAAAGTGGTGTTGAGTCTTGAGACCCACCAGTGGAGCTGATTCTTGGAGATCACCAGTGGAGCTGATTCTTGGAGACCACCAGTGGAGCTGATTCGGGGGGTCCACCAGTGGAGCTGATTCTTGGCATCTACCAGAGCAGCTGATTCGGTGGGTCCACCAGTGGAGTTAATTCTTAGGGCCCATCAGTGGAGGTGATTCTCGGCTTCCCAGGGGAGTTGATTCTTGGGGCCTACCAGTGGAGTTGATTCTTGGGGCCCACCGGTGGAGTTGATTCTTCGGACCCATCAGTAGAGCTGATTCTTGGGTCTCACCAGAGAAGATGATTCTTGGGGCCCACCAGTGGATTTGATTTTTGAGGATGACCAGTGGTGTTGATCCTTGGGGTCCACTAGTGGAGTTGATTACTTAGGCACACCATTGGAGTTGATTCTTGGGGTCAAACAGTGGAGTTGATTCATGGAACTCACTGTTGGATTTGTTTCTTGGAGTCCACCAGTAGAGTTGGTTCATGAGTCCTACTAGTCAAGTTGATTCTTACAGCTACAGTACATGGCTCTTGCATTCTTGAAAAGTAGCTTCAGGTCTTCCATTCCCAGGTGCACACAAGGAGTCTCTTTTGCTCCCAATGAATTAGTTTGAGCCTGTCCACATTACATTATTTTTACCTTTTAGAGCAGTAATGTCTGCTTCAATGCAGACTCCATCATAAAAATTTTTTCACTAGTGATTGCTGAGTAGTAGTGTTTAAGAATGGGGTTCTTTTCTGTTATACACAAGAATGTCTGAAAAAAATTGGGCTCAGGACGTTACCGCACCATCCGCAGTGGGAGACAGTTGTAACATTTAGTCAGGCTCCAAGATGCCACAAGCAATAACGGCTGCCACTTCTCGGTGATTGACAGAAGGGGAGGGAAAAGTGATTGCAGGGTGTCCATGCCTCAACAAAATACATGCCTAATTAGGTGCAGGTTTTAAAAACCCCATTGACTTTCCAGTGTAAAATGACATGCCTAAAACACCCATGATGATTAGACATTAACCCCTAAACGACATGTAGCATAAATTTACATCATAGTGCAGCTAAAGTTCTGTGTAGCAGGATTATTCAGTAATCATAGAAGGCTGGTGTCAGCTTCTAATTGCAGCTATCGGCTTCTAACAGCAAGGAATGGAGCCGGCTCCATTCCTTGCTGTTCAGCGCTTTGGATGCTGTGTGCTGTGCACCATTTCTTACTCTGATCGTCACTCCCTTGGCGAGATTGCAGAGTTCCAATCATTTAACATGGCAGCTTGAGGCCTTGTTGGCGGCTTGTGTTTCCCATGTTTCCATTGACACTGCCTTTGTTCACCCTTCTGCATTGTTAATACAATACAGAGAGGTGTATAAATGATCACGCCCTGTAGTGGTCAAGCACCCTAGGGGGACTGAATGTGCAAGTGAAAAAAAAATAAAAAATTACACATAATTGGTTTCACCGTGTCCGTATAATTAAGATCTATTAAAATTTAATTAATTAATTCATCCCAAATGCTGAACACTGGAGAAGACAAAGAACTCCAAGTGCCAAAAGTTGCATCTATCCCAAAATGGTGCAAATAAAAAGAGCACTTCAGTCCACAAAAACACCCCTCACTCAGGTCCATAAATTGAAAGAGCAAGAAAATGGCGCCGCGGCAAAAATTTCAATAATAGAAAATGTTTGGATTTTTTATGGTACTAATACATAATGAAAACTCGACATATTTGGCATCACCAGATTCATATCAGCCTGTAAAATACAGATTATACCGAAGGGTGAACGCCGTAAAAACAAACCCCCGAAAACATGGCACAAGTACGTTGTCGCCACACTTAGAATTTTTTTGCCAGTTCCTATGGTCCGGTCAATGACATCATTAGAAAGTCCATCTTGTCCCGCAAAATAACAGCCCTCACATGTCTATGTTGATGGAGCAATAAAAAAGTTATGGCTCTTGGAATGCAGGGAGGAAAAACAAATGCGTCAACCAAAAAAAAGTTATGTCCCCTGTTCGACACTATTGTTGAACTTCTGATGCGTTAAGAATTCGTGCAATGCATTTACTGCATCAAAATAACTTTAAAAAAAGTGTTAACCCAGCAATAAAGTTTGCTCAGCTGCAGAGCCCCAGTCACTTGCCCTGAGATTGTGACGTGCGTGTTCACCAAGTGTCACAACAGGTTTAAGAGATTGCACAAGCCCAGTTCTGGTTCACAATTGCGACGGAGGTTCCATTTGGAACAGAAGTGAAATCGGATCCATTTTACAATTGTAAAATTGTCCTTTGACTACAATGGGGTCCGTCAAGTTATTTTCATGGTGCCTGTTGTTTTATCCAAAAAATAGCTGTTTCTTCTGTCATCTTGGAACTCGCAATGGAGATTCCGAATGGAACCTCCGATGCAAGTGTGAACAAGGCCTTAGAAAAACTTGTCATCATGATGCCCCCACTCTGAACCATTGACACATATCTGCACTCCCTGTCGTGGCCGTCACTCACCTTTCCCTGCTCTTGCTCCTCTCCTGCTCTCTGTTTGTTGCCGGAGCGCATGCACCTTTCCCGCCAGTTCTTTAGGACTTAAAGGGACAGTGTATCACTGACCTCCAATGGTTGGTGACCACCTCCTTTATAAGGAACTTCTTTCCTCTGCCAGTTTGTATGTGTTCCTGCCGTTAGTGTCTGCTTTTGACCCTCTGCTTCGGACTTCTGACTACTCTTTGCTTGCCTCCTGCCCTTCCCTTTTGTCACATGGTTACACCTCTGCCTGCTCCTTTGTACCTCATTTAATACTTCAGCTGTCACTGTGAGCGGCCACGTGACCTGGGAGTCCTCTGCAGCCAAATCCATCCAACCTTGCGACGGCTCTGGTAAATATCAGGGGGCTCCTGAGACTCTGCACCCTGGCATGGTCAGTGTAATCTCTTGTGGTGACCCAGCGGATCCTTCAACCGTGACATATGTCCATGCTCAAAAAAAAGCTCCACACCTGTCCATGAGCTTCATTGCAGTGAATGGAATTCAGCCGCAATACCGCACACATCCTGTGGCTAGGTGTGGCGCTGTTTAGAAAGAAAGCAGCTTAGTTTCCCTAATCCTGATGCCCCCAGTAGTTGTTAATGAAGTGTGGGTATTCGGATCAGCTTTCAGATCTGTCATTTGGCAGTGGAAAGATATTTCTACGCATTAAATATCACAGAGCCCTATTATTCTACATCTCACACGAGCGAGAAGAATTTCTGCGTCTTCTATTAAAAGACAGATAATGAATGTTACGATATTAAAAACCTTTAGTAGAAGCGCTGAACTTTCACACCGCGCTCATCCGTCTTTCCTGTCTGGATGTGAACTCGTGCGCTCTGGATACAGACAACATTCTCCAGTACAAAGGCGGAATAGAAGGAAATGATGGGGGGGTGCCTCCTCGCTCTCTCAATAAGGGCCCCACAACCCCCCCGGACATGATTATTTCTGACCTGCAGATGAGAGAATTTTACCTTTTGGATTGTGGCCAGTGAAAGCATTTGCCGCTCGGTGCTCCATCCCTCGGATCTCTCTCTGCAGATATCTCTCTCCGTGGCACCGTGGATACTGGCTGTATACATACTGCAGAGAAATCACACAAAGCCTCACGGGGGCCGCTGGCCCTATTCATGTCTCTGTTACATGAAGAGCTAAGAAAAGACAAAAGGGCCACATGTATCATTGACGTAGCAAAGAAAATTCCAAGTAATATTGAATTAAAGAACAATATCTAAAAAAAAAAAATTAAAACGAGGGCCCAACGAAACATGTTGGACTAGGATGCCTGGGGCCCACCAGTGGAGTTGATTCTTGGAGCCACCAGTGGAGTTGATTCTTGGGGTCCACCATTGGAATTGATTCTTGGGGCCACCATTGGAGTTGATTCTTGGGGCCACCAGTGGAGTTGATTCTTGGGGTCCACTATTGGAGTATATTCTTGGGACCACCATTGGAGTTGGTTCTTGGGGCCACCAGTGGAGTTGATTTTTGGAGCCCACCAGTGGAGTTGATACTTAGGGCCCACCAGTGAAGTTGATTTTTGGGGCCCAACAGAGGAGTTGTTTCTTGGGGCCCATCAGTGAAGTTAACTCCTACGGCCCACTAGCGAAGTTCATTCTTGGAATCCAATCAGTTGAGGTAATTCTTGGGCTCTCCAGTGGAGTTGATTCTTAGGATCCACCGGTGAAGTTGATTTTTGGGTTCCACCAGTGAAGTTGATTCCTGGAGCCTACCAGTGGAGTAGATTTTTGGGAGCTACCAGAGGAACTGATTCTGGGGCCCATCAGTGGAGTTGATTCTTAGGGCCCATCAGTGGAGTTGATTTTTGGGGACAACCAGTGCAGTTAATTCTTAGACTCCACCATTGGAGTTAATTTTTGGGCCCATCAGTGGAGCTGATTCTTTGGACCAATCAGTAGAGCTGATTCTTATTGCCCACCAGTGGAGATGGTTCTTGGGGCCCATCAGTGGAGTTGATTCTTTGGGCCCACGAGTGGAGGTGATTCTTGGTGCCACCAGTGGAGATGATTCTTGGGTCCACCAGTGGAATTGAGTCTTCGAACCCAATGGTAGAGCTGATTATTGTGGGTAACAATGGAGAGGATTCTTGAAGCCCACTCTTCAACTTGTGCACATAACTGCACATGCCTCTTGCTTTTTCCCTTTTTCTTCTGCCTTTCTCCATGAAAACACCATGGGATCCATAGGGTTTATCCTGCTCCCTTGTGTTCCAGTGCGAGCAGATATTAATGTGGGACCAGGACCTGCCATAGTCTTGCTCTTTAGGTCCAGCAGAGGACAGCCCTAAGTAAAGCTTAATGGAAATGGTATGGCTCAGTGGGAAGGTGACAGCATTATAGGGGAAAGGACACATCTCAGTGGGAAGGTGGCAGCACTAAAGGGGAAAAAGCACAGCTTAGTGGGAAGGTGGCATCACTATAAGGGAAAGGGTACAGCTTAGTTCGAAGCTGGCATGGCTGAAGAAGAAAGACCATGGCTTAGCCAGAAGGTGACGACAAGGGCAAGGTTGTGTGGCAAGATTTCTTGAGTGAGGGGGAAAGTGCATGGCTTAGTGGGAAGATAGTATGGAAAGGGCATGGCTTAGCGGGAAGGGACATTGCTTAGCAGAAAGGCCTAACATGAAGGTAGCATGGCTTAAAATGCAAAAACATGCACCACAAACTTACCATAAATTATTAGTGAACAGTATTCCAACTGAAAGGAAGTATAAAATTAAGGAAAACGTATCAGACAGAAAGAGATCAGGCCCAGCTTCAGACTGTGTGCTCTAAGTTTACTCTTAGTATTATACGGGGTTAGTGAATCTGCTCCCTTATCTACATCTCGATGGTCTAGCCTTAAAAGGGTTTTTCCACAATCTCATTTCATACCTCCTGCATCCAACTCTTCAGCTCTGTGTGCTCAGAAGGGGGCGTGTGTGATTTGTTTGAAGTGCATATCATGTGACCCAGCAGGATGACATCACCAGGCCTTTCCTCTTTGTAGTCAAAGAAAGGTCTGTTTATGTAAAGCATTGTAAGTAGCTGAGAAGTAAAGTTTTTGTCTCCAAGCACAAGGGTCCTAGGTTCAAATCCCTGCAGGAACTAAGCCTGTGGATTTTATTTCTCTTTATCAATGCACAGACCTCATTGAGGTTTCTTTTTTATTTATTTGCACTGTTTGACTAATTACTAATGAGTACAGAGGACGGGAGTAGAATAACAGCACCTGGGGTTGAACACTTGCTCAGCCGTCAGTGTGTGTGATTACTAAGGAGTACAGAGGACAAGGGTAGAATGGCAGCACCTGGAGTTGAACACTCAGTAGCTGCCTGAGAGGAGAGGGGATGTCTGAGCATGTGCGACCAGGAGTGAGGAGCTCTCAACCCTGGTCGTATCCCCTGGAGACGAGCTGTAAACAATGGATCACTAAAGGAGCAGCTCAAACAAAAACGGTGCAGAATTTTTACTAATAATGAATGGTGAAAATGTTTGTTATTTCATTTGCAAACTTCCCACGTTAATTTTACTTTAAAGGAGCATTGCATCTCATTACTTATCTTCCAATATATAGGCAAGGGTAAATAAACACTTATAAAATACATTCATATTCTGATTTTGATTCAGATACAGCAGGTTATCTACCCTGATTGTTCACAGACGGTTTCCTAGGTGGCTATTTATTATCAGCAGTAGAAGGCTGGGTGGCTACTGTACATAGGTGGTCACTAACCCAGGAATCCATACGTAAAGAAGCAGTGTCGATACCCTGCTGACTCTTTGAAATGTAGCAGGATCAGAACAGAAATGTATCTGGTAAGAATGTTTATTTACCTTTGCCTTCATGTTTATAGCTAATCAATGAGATGAGAGTACCCCTTTACGCAGGACTGCACAGACCAAGGACACCATTACTGTCATCTAGAGAGCCCCTTTAAATGCTCCCTTGTGTTACATCCAGCATAAATGAGTGTGTTATTAAAACTGCAAATGGCTCGGAGAGTTGTAGATTCCCTGCAATTAAAGTGTTACTTACATAAGTTTTTCTTCTAATTTTTAAATATTTCATCCTTAATGTAATGTGGTCCCTTCACTGGTCAGCGCTACCCAGTCACCGTCTTTATCAGCTTCATTAAGACAATAATATCTTCATTTAAGAAACAATTACAGTTAATTAGCTCCATGACAGGATGAGAAACTCTTCTGGTGCTAATCATTGTAATGTACATATCACTGCTTGGAATAAAAGCCCAGTTATAATACAAGAAGCTTGTGCTGCTGAGCTTTCTTAGGAACCCATGTGAGATACATGGGCTCCAGAGGAGGTGGTTATGGTTGGAGGAGGTCTGACGCGGCCCGTGCCTCTGGTGTTGGCCGTCAGTGGTGGCAATATGCTACTTTGTCTAGACTAAAGATTAGCTAGATGATGGTGCTCTCCAGGTAGCAACTACATTATATTTTCAGGCATGCTGGGGGTTGTAGTTTTGCCACATGTGGAAGACCACTGATGTAGGGCAAGGGTAGGAACTTTTTCACTGGATAAGTAAAAGCCTAGTTTTATCTCTGTCTTGGTATTTTCTACAACAAAACTGGCATGAACAGACGAGAAGCAGGAAGAACCACCAGTGGGGCCTTAAGCATGGTGGGCCACTTTCAGGGAGAACGACTAAGAAAAGGAGGCAGAAAGCAAGAGGTATCTGCTTGTACAGTAGCTGTAGAATGGGCGCAAGAATAAACTTCACTGTCGGGCCAAAAGAATCAACTCCATGGGGATCCCCAAGATCAAACTGTACTAGTGGGCCCAAAGATCCAACTCCACTAGTGGCTCCAAGAACCAACTCTACTGGTGGGCCCCAAAATCCAACACCATTAGTGGCTCCAAGAATCAACTCTACTGGTGGGCCCCAAGAATAAACTCCACTGGTGGCCCAAAGAATCAATTTCACTGATAGGCTCCAAGAATCAACTCCACAGGTGAGCCTCAAGAATCATCTCCACATGTGAGCCTCAAGAATCATTTCCATTGGTGAACCCCAGGAAACAAGTCCACTGGTGGCCTCAAGCCCCCCCTCCCCAGATGGCCCCAATAATCAACTCCACTGGTGGGACCCAAGAACCAACTCCACTGGTGGGCCCCAAGAACAAACTCCACAGCTGGTCCCCAAGAAACAACTACCCTGGTGGCCTCAAGAATCAACTCCACTGGTGGGCCCAAGAATCATCTCCTCTGATGGCCACAAGAATCATTTCCACTGGTGGACCGCAGGAAACAACTCCACTGGTGTCCTCAAGAATCAACTCCACTGGTGGGCCCCAAGAACCAACTCCACTGGTGGGTCTCAAGAATCATCTCCACTGGTGGGCCTCAAGATTCAACGCTACTGGTGGGCCCCTAGAACCAACTCCACTGGTGGCCCCCAGGAATCATCTCCACGGGTGGGCCGCATGAGTCAACTCCACTGGTGGCCCCCAAGAAGCAACTCCACTGGTGGATCCCAAGAACCAACTCCACTGGTGGGCCCCAAGAATCATCTCCACTGGTGGGCCTCAAGATTCAACTCCACTGGTGGTCTCCAATGACCAACTCCACTGGTGGCCCCAAGAATTAACTATACTCGTGGACCTAAGGTACCACAGTCCAACACTAGCCATGAGGGTTATGGGCCAGATAAAAAGGAAAAGCACAAAAAATTTGAGACCCAGAAGTTTACTTTGAGGTGAAAGCTTGGGAATCAGAGATGGATTAGTGGTTTAACAACGCCGGTGAACTCCAAACAACAACAACCTGAACAGGAAAGGTCACCAGTCACATTAAATAACACAAATTGTGAATCAATCAAAGAAGAAACACTCAACGCTAGATGATAGCGGAAACAGACAGCGGGTGGATGATGACAGGTGCACAGTTGGTCGAGATTCCACATGGGAGTTTGATCAAGAAACAGGAGTGTAAGGCCCTGTTCACACGACGGGTTTGGCCGCGGTTATGGCCGCGCGTTCCGACGCAGTTTCCGCGTCCAAAACCGCGGCCAAATCGCGCCTATTTTATTAACATGGGTTCCTATTGGAAACTGCGTTAATATTTACACGCCGCGGGCTTGGCCGTGGGTTTGAGGCCGCGGCCTTGCCGCGCGTGTGTGAGAACTCTCCTGTCAATTCTTGACAGGGAGTTCTCAGCGCGACGGCCACGCGGTGTTGCCGTGGGTGTCGCCGCGGGAGGTGCGCGACTGGCCCGCGGCTCGCAGCGCGGTTTGCCCCCTGCCTATTAATTTGCATGGGGGCAAACCCTCTCTGCAAGCCGCGCCCCAAGCCACGCCCCACCCGTGTCGAGACCACACCCAGCGCCCGCGCCGCGAACCCGCGTTGGGAGACGCGAATTTGCGGCGAGGTTAGGCTGAACCCGCGGCCAAACCCGTCGTCTGAACATGCCCTAATAGTGATAGCTGACCCTAGCTAACTGTCCCTAATTCTTCCCCTAAATCATACCCCATGATTACACCAAACATCCTAACCTCTAACTCTTAAAGGGGTTCTAACCCCACATATATTAGCTTTTAACATGTAGGCAAAGGTAAAAGAAGGCTATTACAAAATTCATTACTGTTCTGATTTTGCTTTGTTCAAGAGATAACGAAGATTGTATCTATTGCTAGTGTACACAAGTTTCTCTATGTTACCATCCACCTCTCCCTGCTCTGTCTTGCCTCTCAATGCTCCAAGCTGCTGTCTGATCATGATGAGTCACTCCCTGCTTAACCCTTTAACACTTCCAAAGAAAGAAAAATATTAGGCTATGTTCACACGGTTTAACTGCAGGGTGTACAGTACGCCCCGCAATGATGCCGGGTCTTCGGGAGTCAGGCTGATTGGCGCATACTCCCATGAAGCGGGGGAGGGGTGGGGTGGTGGACCGGCAGCCCATAGACATTCAGTATTCGCGTAAGCGCCATGAATAAATTACGTCAATTATCTCCCCGCGTCTACAATACGATCGGATTGTGCGAGCGGGGAGAGGAGGTGTAATCCATAGTTCTCTATGAGAACTGTGGATTACTGTAATGATTGTGGTGCTGTCACGGCGGCCGCGGGCGCCGATGCCCCTGTGGCCGTTCCCCTGCTGCGGGATCCGGCTCGCGCACCGGCACGCGACCACCCCCGTATCTGTCCCTGCGCGCTCGCTCTGGCCACCGTCCTTGCCCCGCTCGTCCGTTCCGCTGCTCGCGCTCGTGCCCGTCCCTTAGCGCGCGCGGCGACAGCTGGTCTAGATTTAAAGGGCCAGTGTCCCGTTAATTGACCCTTTGCCGGACGCTGGTCCTATATAAGGGTTACGCCCCAAGCACTCGTTGCCAGATCGTTGGTGTTCGTTTAGTGAGCTAAGAGAGTGTCTAGTGTCCGTATTGATTACCCGTGTACCAGTCCGTTCCGCTACGTTACCTGACCTTGCCTGTTTGCCGCCTGCCCTGACCGTCTGCCCGTCTCTGACCACGAATCTCTGCTGCCTGTCCCCGACTACGCCTTTGGATTACGATTCTGTACCACGCAGTACCCCGGCCGCCATCGCAAGCAAGTCACGTCAGGGGTAACGACCTGGTAGCCTCACGCCGCAGCAAGTCCATCCCGCTTTGCGGCGGGCTCTGGTGAAAACCGGGGGCTACTTAGATTCCGTTCCCTGGCGTGGCTTAACTATCATCGCTTGCGGTGGTCCAGCGAATCCACCGAACCCTTACAGTACGATCTGGCCATGGATTCCGCCAGGGTATCTCTGCCTGAATTCCGGGACGTTACAACGGCCGTCGCCCAGCAGAGCCAGCGTATCGACCAGCTCGCGGCCATGATGCAGAACCTTGTAGCCCGCCTACCTCCGCCTGTGGCTGCTGCCGGCGCGCCTGCTCCAGTTGCTCCTGCAGCCATGGCACTACCTGCTCCTGCACTGGGACCTTCTCTGCACCTGCCGCTTCCTTCTCGCTATGATGGAGACCCCAACAAGTGCAGAGGCTTCATCAGTCAATGCTCCATCCACATCAAGATGCTGGCACATCAATTTTCTACTGAGTGGGCTAAAGTGGCCTTCATTATTAGCCTCTTAACGGGCGAAGCTCTGGCCTGGGCCACTCCGCTAAGGGACCGAGGAGATCCGCTGATGGCTAATCTGCAAGCCTTCCTCCAGAGGTTCCAAACTGTCTTTGAGGAACCTGGTCGCACCTCCTCTGCTGCCACAGCCCTGCTTCGTCTCCGTCAGGATGACTGCACTGTGGGACAGTACTCTGTGCAGTTCCGCACCTTAGCCTCGGACTTGGACTGGAACAATGAGGCTTTGGTGGCAACCTTCTGGCAAGGTCTCTCGCATTAAAGATGAGCTCGTGGGTCGGAACCTGCCTTCCTCGCTGGACGAATTGATTCGGTTGCCCACCCGGATCGATATCCGCTTTGCTGAAAGGCAACAAGAGCTCCGCCTCCAACGCGAGCTTACTCATCCACAACGGCTACCTCGCTTAGCTCCTGTCTTTCAACGCCCTCTACTTCCTCCGCCAACGGTTCATGAGGACGAACCCATGCAGGTCGAAAGGGCTCATTTGACCCAGGAGGAACGCTCACAGCGACGTATGCGGCAGTTATGTTTTTACTGTTCTGGCCACTTCATTGGGGACTGTCCGGTGCGCCCAGGAAACTCCCGCACCTAGGGCTCGTAGGAGAGGCAACCCTAGGTGTCAGTGCGGCCCCTCCCCGTCTGACCATCCCGTTCTATGCGGAATTTCGCCGGACAACACCTTTCAGGCCACCGCCTTCCTGGACTCGGGGTCCGCCAGTAACTTTATCAGCCACGCGCTGGTGTCCCAGTACTGGCTTCCAGTGACCTCCCTGCAGAAACCCATGTTTGTCTCCTCTGTCAGTGGCGAATGCCTCAAGGATGCCATTCAGTTCTGCACTATTGGGGCGTTACATCAGGAAACAGTGAAACTCCTCATACTGCCTCGTTCCTCGTCTGAGATCCTCCTGGGCCTTCCCTGGTTACAAGAGCATGCTCCGACCCTAGACTGGAACACAGGCGAGATTCTTCGTTGGGGCCCGGCATGTCGTTCACGATGCCTTCTGGCACTCCGCCCTGCTCCACGGTGTGCCTCTGCGAAGCCTACGAAGTCTCTGCCAGGTCTGCCTAATCCTTACCAGGACTTTGCTGACGTCTTTTCCGAAAGACAAGCCGAAACTCTGCCTCCGTACCGGCCCTTCGATTGCCCTATCGATTTGCAACCCAATACTACTCCTCCCCGAGGAAGAGTTTACCCTCTCTCCGTCCCTGAGACAAAGGCGATGTCCGACTATATTCAAGAAAATCTCCGCAAAGGCTTTATATGCAAGCCGTCCTCGCCAGCGGGAGCCGGATTCTTCTTTGTTGAAAAGAAAGATGGAACCCTCCGGCCCTGTATCGATTATCGTGGCCTGAATAAAATAACCATAAAGAATCGATACCCTCTGCCTTTGATCTCGGAGCTATTTGACCGCCTACGTGGCGCAAATTTTTTTTCTAAGTTGGATCTTCGCGGTGCTTACAACCTGATTCGGATCCGGAATGGTGACGAGTGGAAAACAGCCTTTAACTCCCTTGATGGCCACTTCGAGTATCTCGTCATGCCATTTGGTCTCTGCAACGCTCCGGCTGTCTTTCAAAACTTCGTTAATGAGATCTTCCGGGATCTTCTATATGTCTGCGTCATAGTTTATCTGGACGATATTCTAATCTATTCTCCAGACCTATTGACTCACCGCCACCACGTCCGCCAGGTGCTCAGACACCTCCGGAACCACCAACTTTATGCCAAGCTTGAGAAGTGCCTGTTCGAGCGCACCTCCCTGCCCTTCTTAGGGTACATCGTGTCGGATCAAGGTCTACAGATGGACCACGCCAAGCTCTCAGCAGTCCTGCAGTGGTCCCATCCGGTGGGCCTTCGGGCCATCCAGCGCTTCTTAGGCTTTGCCAATTATTACAGGCAATTTATCCCCCACTTCTCCTCTCTGGTGGCTCCGATGGTAGCCCTCACCAAGAAGGGTGCCGATCCCAAGTCATGGCCTCCCGAGGCCCACGAGGCCTTCAAACGTCTAAAAGCTGCATTTGCTTCCGCTCCTGTTTTCGCTCGTCCGGACCCTCAGCGCCCGTTTGTCTTAGAGGTCGACGCCTCCTCTGTTGGTGCCGGCGCCATTCTTCTTCAGAAGGCCTCCTCTGGGAGATTGCGGACGTGTGGATTCTTCTCCAAAATGTTTACTCCGGCTGAACGTAATTACACAATCGGGGATTGGGAACTTCTAGCCATAAAGTTAGCCCTAGAAGAATGGCGTCACTTGCTGGAGGGGGCTCACCATAACATAGAGATCTACACTGATCATAAGAATCTTCTATATCTACAATCTGCCCAGCGATTGAATCCGCATCAAGCCAGGTGGTCGCTTTTCTTCGCCCGTTTTAATTTTCTCCTACACTTCCGACCGGCCGAAAAAAATGTCAAGGAGAACGCTCTCTCTAGATCCTCTGACACGGTGGGCTTGGAGCCGCCCCTGCAGCACATTATCTCTCTGAAACGGCTTCTTTCGGCAGCTCCTGTGGACCTTCAACAGTTACCTCCGGGGAAGACCTATGTCCGTCCTGCTTTAAGGCCTCGAATCCTTAAATGGGGACATTCTTCTCGAGCAGCTGGTCATCCTGGGATTCACAAATCCTTACAACTAATCTCCAGATACTATTGGTGGCCCACTCTCTCGCAGGACGTTAGGAACTTTGTTTTAGCCTGCACCTCCCGTGCCCGTAACAAAGTTCCTTGCCTCAGACCCGCGGGTCTGCTTCAGCCTCTCCCGGTGCCAGAGAGACCGTGGTCCCATAGTGCTATGGATTTTGTTACTGACCTGCCGGCCTCATCCGGAAACACGGTCATCTGGGTGGTGGTTGACAGATTTTCTAAAATGGCTCATTTTGTGCCCCTGCCCGGGTTACCCTCGGCACCCCAGCTAGCCCAGCTCTTCTTCCACTACATCTTTCGATTGCACGGGCTCCCTTTGCACATCATCTCGCATAGGGGAGTCCAGTTTGTATCTAAATTCTGGCGGGCTCTCTGTGCTCAGTTACGGGTGCAGCTGGACTTCTCGTCCGCTTACCACCCTCAGACCAACGGGCAGGTGGAGAGGGTCAACCAAGTCTTAGGCTCTTATCTGCGACATTTTGTGTCTGCCCGTCAGGATAACTGGTCTGACCTTCTCCCCTGGGCGGAATTCTCATATAATTCCCTAGACTCAGAGGCCACTAAAGGCGCTCCCTTTTTTATTGTGTTTCGGTTACATCCCCGCCCACCTCTCCCCCTAGCCGTTTCGTGTCACGTTCCGGCCGTGGATGCCCAAGTACGGGACATCAAGTCACTCTGGCAGGTCACTTGTCAGGCTCTTCTTCGGGCTTCCACTCAGTTCAGGCCGATAGGTACCGGAGACCTCCCCCTGTATTTAAGCCTGGTGATAGGATTTGGCTATCGGCCAAATACATCCGTTTCAAGGTACCCAGCTACAAGTTGGGCCCTAAATATTTGGGCCCTTTTGTGGTACTTCGTCAGCTTAACCCGATCTCCTACAAGCTCCGCTTGCCTCCCACTCTGCGTATCCCGAACGCCTTCCATGTCTCACTCCTCAAGCCGTGGTGCTGAATTGCTTCTCCCGTGGATCTGTCTCGCCTTCTCCTGTGGCCAACTCTGATAACATCTTTGAGGTCAAGGAGGTGCTGGCGCAGAAGACAGTGAGGGGGAAGCGGTTCTTTCTTATTGACTGGAAGGGGTTCGGGCCAGAGGAGCGTTCGTGGGAACCTGAAGGCAACCTGTCACCTGATCTCCTTGCTAGGTTCAAAAAAAAGAGGGGGAGTCCTAAGGGAGGGTGGGGTACTGTCACGGCGGCCACAGGCGCCGCTGCCCCTGCGGCCGTTCCCCTGCCTGCCGGAGGTCCGGCGCAGGCAGCGGGGGGCACCCGCGACCACCCCCGTCCCATCTGTCCCTGCGCCGGCTCGCTTACCTGGCCCCGCTCCTGTGCACGCCGCTCCCGTCCGTTCTGGCTGCTGCATTCGTGCCCGTCCCTTAGCGCACGCGCGCGACAGCTGGTCTAGATTTAAAGGGCCAGTGTCCCGTTCAATACAATGTGTTATCTGTATTTTACAGGTTGATACGCATCCGGCAATACCAAACATGTAGGGTTTCCGTTATGTTTTGATACCGTAAAAAAATTCCAAGTGTGGAATGCATGCGACTTTTTTGATCACTTTTATTCCAATTTTTATAGGACATGAAATGACCCAAAAAAATGCAATTTTGGCGTTTGGAATTTTTTTCTTCTATGGTGTTCAGCGTACGGGATAAATGATGTTATATTTTTATAGATCGGACTTTTTCGGACGCGGCGACACCGAATATGGGGAACTTTTTTATTATTTTTTATTATTTCTTAAATGACAAAAGGGTAGGGATTTGAAAATTTAATACTTTTTTATTTTTTTATACTTTAAAACTTTTTTTTTTTTTACTTTAACATTGAGTCCCCTTAAGGCGCTTCACCACTAGGGGGCGCGATCGTCAATACAGCCTAATGCATTGCATAGACAATGCATTTGGCTGTACCAAGATGGCGTTTTCCCCACTTCCGCCTGGGGCCGGAAGTGGGGCAAACGAGAAAATGGCAGCGACGGAGGCCTTCACAAGGCTCCCTGGTGCTGTGTCCAGGCATCGGATCCCTGCAATTACACTGTGGGGTCTCCGATCAGAGTGAAGAACAGTGCACGGCACCGTTTTTCATTCAATAAGATGCCGTGGCCATCTTCACTGTGGCGTCTAAAGAGTTAAACAGCACGGGAGGGGGGGGGGGCACGCAATTAGCCGTTAACACCCGGTGGCTGTGTAACAGGGTCGCGCTGCCATCAGGACATACCCATATCTTCAGGTGGGTTAAGGGGTTAATCTTATCTTCAGTCTTATAGCAGAACTGATACACCAGTCATTGCTATAAAACCTCCCACAGCCTGACCAGCAAGTGTGAGTCTGAAGCTAGCTGTGGCTCTGTGAAACAGCATAGTGAGAACACTCCTTTAAGTTAAAGGGGTGTTCCAGGAGTTAAGAAAGCTTGTTGTTTCAACAGGTCATGGTAAAAAATAGGAAATAAGACTCATACTTATCTCCCAGACGCTCCTGTTCAGTCCTGACGCCGATTCGTTCATCCCCGCTGAAACAGTAAATGGTCATCATTCACTTGACAGGTGCAGCCAATCACAGTCCACAGCACTCACATGCACATGACATTGTGGCCTGTGATTGGCTGCATCTGTCACATGAACAATTAACTTTTAGAAGTCTTATCTTCTACTTTTTATCATGTCCCGACCACAAAACGAGCTTTCTTAACTCTTGGAACACCCCTCTAACGCTTTCCCTCAAAAAGGACACCTTAGGCAGGGCCTGGCAGAAACTAGACACGCACCAAATCCGTTGAACTCCAAGCTCTAAAACCTGGCCAAAGGGAACTAAGACAAAAAACATCAATCTACTACAGCCTGACACAACTGAACTTGACAATATATTTCAATAACGTTAACATATTAGGACTAGACAGGACCTTGTAGGATAAAATGAGCCTAGAAGTAGCTAACGACCTCCAGGTCTGCAGCCAGGTCAACTAACATGCAAGGATCCGAAGAAGTTGCCATGCAAACACTTCAAACAAACACAGACAACAGAAGACAGACGTAACACAGAGACTCCAGCTGACCAAATAAGCATGAGAGGAAGAAATGGAAGGAGAATGACTGGTTCATGTTGATCCCCAAAACAAGAATATTGCATTATGGATGTAATTGTCTCTGAACATGAAGATGCACAGGGCAATTACCATATATACTCAAGTATTAGCCGAGTTTTTCAGCACAAAAAATGTGCTGAAAAATCCCCCCTCGGCTTATACTCGAGTCACTATCGGCACTGAGGCGCTGCGATGGCCCGGGCACCGACAGGGACGCTTCAGTTATATGCGGCTCCTCAGGGAGCGCATATAGCTGAATCCCAGACAAACGCACAGGCCGGGCGCTGCGCTGGCTCGGGCACC